>JAGKTI010000212.1:51681-163684 GCA_018397915.1 Birgus latro | reverse complement strand
CACGTGATGGCGCAATGACTGTGGTTGGAGCTGCTGTCGCATTCACCTGGGAGCCAAACCACTTATCTTCTGACACCTTACCATAATGACCCTGGTCATGCCTTTGCCAGGTGCCATCTATCACAAGGGGGCGCCAGTTTCCTTCCTGCCGTATGTACTGTACCTGTAGGGTGGCCCCACTGAAGCAGTTGCATACCTGTGGTCAAAAGGTGTTCAATTATGGGTTAGCCATAATCTTGTGGTAGCAGGTTCATAATGTGTAGCTACTGTTGATTTTAACATGTTTTCATACCCCATCATATTGAGAAATCCTTTTATATTATGCATAAACATTTCTTATTAGTACAAGAATTAAAGCAAATAATTTTGAGAACTGTGTTTTTATGGGCAGGTGGCCCAACCATTTCCATATTGCAGTATTTACAATGTATAGGGGCTTGGCTGTACTCTCATGGTCAAGAACATTTTACCCATTGAGTCCAGTAACATTTTTCTCATTGTATTGTCATCTTTCCCTGGATTATATTCAGCTTGAGATGTGTTTTCAAGGAGAGGTTAGAGTACCTCCATTATGAGGATTGTTTCCTTAATTGAATATATGCTAGCAGCAGATATATGTTTATAAAGGACATTACCTGAATCCAAGGACTTAGTAGTAGGTGATATTCTTATACCCATGGGGACAGTACACAACCATAAAACCCTCACCCTGATACCCATGGTGACAGTACACAACCATAAAACCTTCACCCTGACTGGTGTCTCAATTCAGTAGATTGAGGATTGAGTTTTCAGTGTACAGTACTATATTTCCTACATTTGCAGGAGACAACAGAGGTTCAAAAATGGAGGGTGATGGTGAGGAAACTGTGGTGAGAGTGCGTGGGCTTCCATGGTCAGCTTCAGTGGACGATGTCTTAAAATTTTTTGGTGAGTTAAGTGTTTTGCATTCACATACCCATGAAATTCTTGAAAGTATGTTTGAGGAACTGATTTGCAATGTGCATGTTTGTTTATGTGATTTAGATTTGTGGCAAATGCTTATCTTGGCTGTTGTGGTCTTTATATGTGTGTGTGAATTTTATATATAGGCCCTATATGGCTTTAGAATTATGGCTTAGAGCAGTTTTAGGTGTGTAGCATCATGTAACTCCCTGTTGCACAATTGAATTGATGTACAAATAAAAAAATGTCCAAAAGTTCAAAGCGTCAAGCAGTAGGATACCCAGTAAAGAAAATTTGAACATTGCTTTTTGCAGCTGTAAATCTGAGAGATTATGTTGCTGACTGTTTCAAACCACCTCATTATAAGTCATTACTTGAGATGTAACAGCCATTTGAAGGCAGCAAGGCCCCCCCCCACCCCCCAGTTGAATTAACTCGTCATGTCCCGACCGATTTCCTACCTTCGATACCCCCAGTCCAAGCAATTTCGGATTTTTTTTTTTTTTTTTTCTCAAACCTTCGCTTTTGGTGAGAAACATCGAGAATTTATAGAGAAATTGCCCTCCTGGGCCTGTAAATGATGCTACAGGTGATGAGTCAGCCTTACCTTTCATTCTTTTTCATGGTATCTTGCCTCAAAGAAAACAAACTGTGGGGGGCTAAACTAATTCAAGCCACTGTGAATTACATATTTATTTATTTATTTGGTACGAATTTATGTGTAATACAAGACTATATTGGTTTTCACACAATTATATAGGCAATAGAAGCATTGTTCAGTCACCAAATACATCTACATATGGCACCTTCCTTTATGACATTACCACCTTATCACTTTTGTTTGTTTCTTGCTCCAGCTTCTTTATTTCTTTGTCCTCCACCTCAGGAATCACTTTCACCGTGAATTTCGTCATTGGAGAGACTGTGGGGCAACATGTCTTAACTGGCCAGGTCACCGCTAACAGGTGAAAGTGATACCTGAGGTGGAGTCAAGTGGGGACAGGCAGTATCCCCACTTGACAGCAGTGACAAAACGTTGTGACGTACTCATACGTCGACGGGATGCCTCGGGTTAAAGGAGTTAATGTGTGTTATACTGTAGTTCCTTCTGCGGTACCAGAGTCACAGTGTAAAATTAATTCATAGGGATCCTTTGCCATAGTGTGGAGAGATCTGATGGCAGCTTTGGAATCATCCCATTGAGTATATACTGTAGTTCTTCAGTGTGGAGTTTCTCAGTCTTTTGTAGCTTGACCCACTTTGGTTTGTTTCATAACCCCTTGATCACTGCAGTAATGTTTTGTGATACCTGTGCGCCATGCAAAACTTTGACTGTGGTTCCGCAAAGTATGCCCGTGGTTCTCCCATACCACACAAGTCAGTGGATGTGTGAGTGGAGGACCGACATTTATTGAAGCCCACGTGGTGGCAACAGTTTTGCGAAACATAAACAAACCATAGGTCACATATTATCCTGCCACTGTGATGTCACAAAACATAATAACATTTTCCAGCCAATAATATGCCACCTTGATTTTTCACATTCACTGTAGGGCCAATCGTATTCTTATGTCTTTGTGAAATAAATACCTCCAGCTTCCCAAGGAAGATTTCGTAGCCCGGCCCCAGTGTTTCCATGTCCTGCTTGAGTGTGCCCTTGCCCAAGTAAATAATGGCGTCTTCCCCCTCAGATAGCAGTGATGAAGAGTGAGTTTGACAGAGATAGTGAAGGGTTATTAGAAGATTCTCCGGACAAGTATGACTCAGATTATGACCCTGAAAACGAAGAAATAAGTGACAAGTAGTGAGATAAGTGATGATACGTTGCCTGCCAGCGGCGGTGGTGATGACCAACGTAGTGATATCTCTGGCCCCCTGTCTCCTGCCCACACAGCCACACATTTCACTCTCTTATCTGACCCACGTACAGATAAAAGACCAGATAATCTTCCTCAAGTGATTCAGAAATTTACTGATGTGCATCCTGAAATTATTGCACACCATAAAAATCATCGAATGACAGCTCTTGTTTGCGTCAAACTGTTCTTTGTGGTGATGTAGTTGCTTCAGTGCGTCTGTCAGTGCGTCTGTGGACCAACACCTGTGCTGTATGTTTTTTTTGTGACAATCTTGCAAGTAACCTACATAGATATATGGGCAGAAAATGGGTAGATGTGACAGAGGAAGATCTGTATGTGTTTGTAGCCTTGCAGTTACTCATGGGCCCCACCCACCTACCTAGGGTAGCTGATTACTGGTTTCAAAATGTCGTGCCAAGGTCCACCTGTCTTCACTGGAGCTGTAATGAGTCGTGACAGATACTTGTACATGCAGATATTACGATTTCTTCACTTCTCACACCCTGATGATGCTGTGCCATGAGTTCCTATGTCTAGGATTGGGAAGTTTTTTGAACTGTTGTGTATGATGTGCTTTGATGCAGGCGAAAATTTTGCTGTGGATGAGGCTGTCATACTGTTCAAAGGTTGGATCCATTTCAGACAGTACATAAAAACCAAGAGGAAGAGATTTTTTCAAGAAAGGACAATCTCCTTATGATAAAATACTCTGACTGTTGGGTGGTTCGTGTTATAACCACGAAGTAGGAAGCTGGATTCATGGAAAAGGTGCATCATGGAAGTGGTTAAAAAACCCTTGCCAATACAGTATTACAGTGAACAAACAGATCAGAGCAGTAGATATGATGAATCAACTAATTGAGCTACCAAAAAAATCTGTGGCCTGGTTCAAGAAATTAGGAATACATATGATATCAAGAATGGTGCTCAATGCATCAATGTCCAGGATGTATAAATGTGAGAAATTTCATGAAAATGCTGGTTCATGAAATACTGCAGGAATACAGCATAGGTTATGTTGCATTACTTACGGCTAAAGAAGATGAGAAAAGGCCCAGGAAGAAGCAAAAAAAAGGAAGCACACACCACAACCAAGAATGCCACAGGCAGAGGCATCATTAGCTCATGGCCTGCTGCCTATCTCAAGTACAGAAAGAAAGAGACAACCACAACATAGGTGCAGAATTTGCAGTGCTGAGGGAAAAACCAAGTGGACAGGGAAGTACTGCCCTGTCTGCAAAGATGAGCCCGGATTATGTTCAGCTGAACATTTCCAGGCCTACCACAGCCAGTAGCCAACGCACACCTCTCCTCCTTTTCTTTCCTCCCCATACCTTCACTCTCACCTGTAACTCCTCCACTATCCCCATCTATTTATCAATTGCCAGACGCCTTAATCCTGTAAGGGGTGGCCACAAACAAATTGCTTCCATGTTGCCCTATCCCCTGCCATTTCACTGCCCTGCTTCCAGCTTATACCCCCCCTCTCTCATTACCTCTCCACTCCATCCCTCCATCTGCTTCCAGCTTATACCCCCCCTCTCTCATATACCTCTCCACTCCATCCCTCCATCTCATCCTTGGCCTCCTCTCCCTCTCTCCCCCTCCACCTCATTTACATACACTCTCCTTGTCAGTCTCTCACTCTCCATCCTCTCTACATGTCCAAACCACCTCATTGTGTTTCTCCTAACACTTTCTCTCACATCCACATCCACACCACAGTGCTCCTTCACTTCCTCATTTGTCAGTCTGTCTCTCCATGTGGCTCCACAGGCTGCTCCCAAATAACTCATGTCCACTGCTCTCACTCTTGACTTGTCCCTCCAACAAGGTCCAAGCTTCACTTCCATACGTTAGAGTTGGTACCACAATAATGTCATGCAGTAACTTTTTCACTTCCATGCTTACTTCCCAGTTTCTTATCACTGCTTTCAAGGAACCAGCAACCTTTCTTCCTTGTTCTACCCTTTTGAGCACTTCACCCTCTAAACTTCCATCCTTACTCATCACACTACCCAACCTTGCTGTACATTCACTGACTTCTCTTCCCTACATTCACCTTTAGATTCCATTTTGTACATACTCTCCCAAACTCATCCACCAAGCCTTGGAACTCCCCTTTGTCTTCACTTAACAACACAGTATCATCTGCAAACAACAGTACAGGGAGTTTGCAAACACTGCCCTCTCTCATAAGGGCCACTCCAACATGCACTGCCTTACCTTGTACAGTATTTCTTTTACAGCCCCATCCATATAGATTGAACAACCATGGAGACATGACACATCCCTGTTTCAATCCAACCTTCAGGTTCTTAATATTTTCCACAATCCTTGTCTATCCACCCTGTCATATGCTTTCTCCAAATCCTTAAAGGCCACATACAACTTCTTTCCCTTTTTGAGAAACTTTTTCGCAACAGACTTAAGAATGAATATATGATCTACACAACCTCTTCCCTTCCTAAAACCCCTGTTATTTCCCCAACTCTGTCAGTAAATATCCAGCCATATACTTTTCCTGTTACACTAAGAAGACAAATGCCCTTATGATTACCACACACTTCTTTTTCCCCTTTTCCTTTGTACAGGAGAATAATTATACCTGACTTCCAATCCCCTGGGACTCTACATTCCTCCCACGCCAATCTGCACATCTTCCACATCCATTCTACTACTATCTCTCCCCCATGCTTTGCCTTTTCACCACACACTCCATCAGTTCCTGGAGCTTTCCCCTTTTTGACTTTTCACTGCATCCACAGCTTTGATCATACTGATTTCTTCCTCTCTTCTCACATCCCTCCTTCTCCCAGCCATTCCCCAGCCACTTATACTCACATTACTTTCATTCTCGAGGTTCAACAATTCATTAAAGTTTCTCTCCATCTGTTCACTTTCTCTCTCATCACACTGGTAATCTACCATTTTTATCTTTCACTCCCCAACTAACTTCTTTGGTACACTGTCTAACCCTCTTTATCTCTCTCCAGAACATTTTCTTACATTCCCTCCACTTTACACTCAAAGTCCTTCCAAATTCCTCATCCACTCTCTTCCTACTCTCCCTTACTAATCTTTTCACCTCTCTCTTCCTGTGTAGATATAACTCTCTCTTCCATCTCTCAACTTCTTCCACGCCCCTGTTTCTCGTCCATTCACTATATGCTTTCTTCTTTTGTGCCACAGCCTGTCTCACCTCTTCATTCCACCATGCTGTTCTTGCACCCCCTTTCGTCTTCTCTTCACTCCACACACCACCTCACGTGCTGCACAGATTTCTTTTGTGAATATCTTGCTCACACCTTCCATGTCCCCCATCTGCTGCAATCCATATTTACCCAATTGCTCCTCCACCTGTCTCTTATATTCTGCTTTTTCTTCATCATCTTGTAACCTTTCCACCCTCCTTGCATACACTACTTCCTCCTGTCTTTCCTTTCTTCTGTTTCTCCATTTCACTTGGACCTTGATTCTCTAAAGTCCACTCCCTCAACCTCTGTATGCTCTTGCATCCATTACACACCTTATCCTTTCATCCACACACACATAATATTGCCTTCCGTTCATTCAGTTCACCACCCACCCTTCCCATCACTTGCCACATATACCTGTGGATCATATTGTGCCTGAAGAGGGTATTGGCAATCACCAACCCCCTCCCGGCAAAAATGTCCACTAAAACTCTGCCATTCTCACATATCTCAGCAGGCACACCCCACTCACCAACTACTTCATCCACCTTCACATTCCCTACTTAACCATTCATATCGCCAATGAAAAACACTCTTTAATTCTCTTCGGACTTTTCCATGCACGCTTTCACATTTGTCCAGAACTCCTCTCTCACTCTGCTTGCACATTCTTGCGTTGGCACATATACGTACACAGTCACCCACATTTGTAGTTCAACTTTCAGTCTTACCCACACAATCCTTGAGCCAACTGATCCATACTCTCTTACATTCTCCTTCCATTTGTTACTCACAACAATACACACTCCTTTTGCCCTCTAATTCTCACCTACTCCCGCACATATACCCCATCCATACTCCTATTCTCTCACACACATCTTCCATTTAGTTTCAGTTAATCCACATACATCCACTTTAGCACTCTCAGGCACTTGAACAATCTCGCTCTCTTTCACCTCATCGTTTGCACCCCTTACATTCTTCTTCACAATCTGTATCATGTCCACTGTTTGGTCCGTAGTTGTCATCTTTTGGTCAGTCCTGGTCTGAGGCTTCTTGTTCGTATAGTTAGTTTTTCCGGGGAGGGGGCACTTACCCTCTGCCACCCCACTTGCTGCCACGTAAGGAACATGCGTTGGTTGGTTATAAGGTTACCACCCAATGTTGTAAATACTTTCCTGTTTTGCAAGAAATCAATTGGCTTGCCACTCAGTGTAGCACTACTCTAAAAACAGAGTACCACTACGCTTAGTGGGTGGTTGATGGGCATCCCCATGATTTTATTTATTTTTTTTCACTCTGCACGCGTGTTCATTGTTACACACACTGAACATTCACCCTCTCATGTCTGATCATCTTCGGTTCTATTCCGTCTGTTCTTGTCTATCTTTACACTTATGCTGTTGTTTGTTTGGCTTGGCTACACTGGGCTGGGACTGTGCTACCACCGCCATCTGTTCTGACCTCGCTAGGCTTATTATTTTGGAGCAGCTCAGCACCACTCACAGGGTACATAAACATAACAGTACTCTGTCCATAATATAATTTTCAACCATATAAATATTTACCCAGTGACCAACTATGAACATTTTGCTATGATTACTTGTAACTTTATAATACATTGTTTTACCTACTTTTTTTAATGGAATCTATTATGTGGGGTTTATATAATTAGAAATGCTCAAATATTTAACATACAATAAATCCTGTTGGTGCAGGGATTAAAATAAGACCACCCCTGATGCAGCTTGTGTGGGGGGAGATGTGGTATGGCAGGGGATCGCAGTGTTCATGTTATGGCGTGGCCGCAGTAAACTAGGGGTTAAATAGGTATCAGTATATTCTACTGGTCATGGAGGGTACAATTTCTGTGTATAAATGTTAAGAAAATGTTCCAAAATTCTGACGGTGATGTGACTTGTTGTTGTAACAGATGGCGTAAACATCAAGAATGGTCAAAATGGCGTCCATCTCACACTGTCTCGTGAGGGGCGTCCCAGTGGAGAGGCATACATCGAAATGGAATCAGAGGCAGACTTGGCTTTGGCTGAGAAGAAGCACAACCAGCACATGGGACGCAGATACATTGAAGGTCAGTCAGCCATACTGCCAGTAAGCTAAGTTTTGTTTGTAAATTTTGTTTTTGACATTTTGTGTGGAACTTTGGTTACCTGTTTATAGGATGGTTAGTTAGGTATGATAATGCCATGCATGCCTTTCATGGGCTAAAGCATTACCCTCTTCATGGGACATTAAGTTGTGGTTATTTTGTTGTACATGGCATCATCATACTAACTAAATTTCTCACAACAGTGATAAATGGGTGGAGTATGATCAGAAAGAAGAAAAAGGAATATTACGATGAAAGTTTGACTGTCAACAAAGCTTACTGAAAATAGTCACGTGTCCAGTAGTTTTTAATTAATCATCATCCTACCTCTTTTTCCCACGTGCTGGTGCTGTGAGGTAGGATACAGATCATCATCATCATCATCATCTAATCCTGTGTTGCCCTATCAGGAGCATAGAAGCTTGGGGCTAGGCAGTTTGCTAGGCAAGTTTAAGATTAGAGTGGCCAGCCTCTCTTATCCCTGAGTGGCATAATGTGAGCAGCAATAAACCCCAACCACCCCTTGGATGTAAATCTACGCAGGCTCAGTATGGCTGGAGCTCCTAAATTACCCACTAAACCACCAAGTCCCATAGTTTAGTCATATGGTTCCCACTCAGTGTAGTAAATGGTTTCCTTGTGTACAGGTAACCATTTGCCTTGTCACTCAGTGTAGGATAGATAACAAGGAAAATAAATAAATATGGTAGGAGGAAACATCAGTAATATGTCTGGTGAATTGGGCTACACCACCTTCCATTCACCATTTGAATCTCACAGAATTCTAGCTTTTCCTGATAGGTATACCTGTCCACATGTAGCTTCATAAAAATTAGACAGATAACCCTTCCGCGCACTGTAAGTTTTAAGTTTCACGGCTCACGATTTTACTTGCCTACCACTAGGCCGCCTGCTTGATGCAAATTGCACATATTCTTGCCTTATTTTCGCCACCCAAACCTCTAAATATTGCCTTGAAACTCACATCATTTTATTTGCCGATGTTTGTTCTTGCTGATAAGCCAAAAGAAAAACCAGAAAAATACGAATAAAAGTACATTAGGCCACCGTGAATAAACATTTCGGAACGTTGATCTCATTTCCCAGCATCGTTGTACGAATGTTTTCCCTCATACAGAAAAATGTTGTTATAAGTTTTGATAGAGAATTTCATTGGCTTTCTAATGAGGTGTGTCCGGTTGTGATGTGATTTGTAGTTTTCGAGAAAATAGCCAAAAACTAAAAGTCATTTTTGTAAAAAAAAAAATGATTTTTGTTCAGGGAGGTATACTGCAGAAGTTTTCTCACACACCTTATGTTTTTATTAAATAATCTTATGTAGAATTTCATAAGTTTTCTTCTGATAGCTTTTTGTTTTGATACGCCTCATAGTTTCTGAGTAAATCGCAAAAAACTACAGGGTACTCTCAGCTGCGCTGCACTTACGTCATGTGCTCACTATAACTGCCTACGTAACAGCAACTTTTCATTAGAGAAATTACACAGTTATGTCCTGTACACATGTAGAATTCACTGATCTTTATCATGGTTCTTACAGGAAATTGATATGTTCAATAATTTTGGAGTAAATGGACGACAGATAGAATACTTTTCCTCTCCCACAAGTGAGATAAAATCGCTCAATTTCCCTCCCTCACGAATACTTACATATTTTCGCTCGTTAAGTTTTATTATTATTATTATTTTTTTTAACTCAAATTATACATGTGAAATATCATAAGCTCTTTGATAGTGCTCTCAGAAACCCGACATGACCAGTAGTCTTTTTGCTAGGTACTGATACTGAAGCTGAACTTTCTTCCACCTCATATGTGTATATGTAAAAAACAATACTTATTTGTGAAAAAAAATATAGAAATGTAGAACTAGGTCAATATACAAATCAGCAAAATATGGATAACTCACTTGCTCCAGAGGTGTTGAGCTGCTGGCAGGAACTTGAAGGAATTGAAGATGAGTTAGGTAGTGTGTGTGTGTGTGTGTGTGTGTGTGTGTGTGTCTGTGTGTGTGTGTGTGTGTGTGTGTGTGGCGTATTCTATGTTCCTTGCACCACGTTTGCCTAACACATGCGATGTACACAATAGATTTCTCCACGAACATTCACTGCACGACATACGTTTATAATGTCATATATTTGTCGCTGTGTGGTGTATTTTCTTGTCTGATCATTACGTAACTTTCCGCTGTCAGTCAATGCACGCAATATTTCTCGGTGAACACTCGCTGCTCTATTTTGTACGTTTATTTCACACTGAACCACATGCAATATAAAACACTATCACATGATTTCATCCCAGCCTCCTCTGTTATTCCCTTCCTTACTGTATGGCGTACGAGAGCACCTGCTTCCTTAGCAACTGATGCTTATGTCTGTGTATCTCTATGGCATAACATAATGCCTTCTTTGGTAGGTCAGTTATTTCACTAATCCGGGCACTATATGTTTCACAGATATAAGTAATGGCTTCACTATAAGGGTAAAATACATCATTTACGGGCAGGGTGAGTGGAAACCCCGCTATAACAAACCAGATTCCTGCCTCTAGGCCTAACGGCTGATAACGGGCCCCAATGCTTTACAAACAATATATCTGTTCAGTAGACACAATTACTTCATAGTATAGTAAAAAAAACTGTACAATCACAATATTTCAATAATGGCTTCAGCCTCGGGTGGGAGGGGGAAAAATGGCAGATTTAAAGGGACAATGCAACACAGCACAACCCTGCTGGCTGGGTGCTAGTGGAGCACTGAGATTCTATCACTACGTACAGGCACATATGAGCCATTGCAGTGTTGCCAAGGTCTTACCTCGGGAGAGACACGTGACTGCTAGAATGCTACAAAATTTGACGCATATCGACTGCCCCCCCGCCCCCGCCCCATGATTTGAGGTCCTGTGCTTTGGCACACCACACCACATGAAACGCAAATTGCAGTCCTGTGCTCGAAAGGGTTAATCTGATGACTCAAGTAAAAGGGGGGGTGGGGCCAAACCCTTGTCATACACCCTTCCATGAAATCTGTTCAACCAGCTCATTCACATGTCAGCTCCCTTACCTCATCAGCTTCCATCCGTCTTTTCTCACATGCTATATTTATCCACTTTCTTGAGTGTCACACATCATCCTACCTTCAAATTTACCTACATTGACCCTTTTCCTGTTCCTATTTATATCCTTCCATCTATATGATTATACCATCAGAATAATTGAACTGTGTAGTCCGTGGACTTCATACTCTTATATTCTTGAATCACATTTCTTAACCCATCCACTCTCCACTCATATTTCTCAGGAATCCCACCTCCACCACTTTTAATTTGTTATGAGATTTTCAAAATCTGGTCCCATTGCTGTAAGTAATGATCAGCACCAAAAGTGTTCATCGTCTCCTACATTACTGTAGTTACTATATTCAATGGATACCATTGTGTTGATATTAGAAGTGATCATTTCAACATATGTCATCCCATCATCCATATATTCAGTATTATCATCCTTCATCATTTCTCTGTTCAGCTTACAAACAGTACCTTACTTACTGATATACTGGTTAACCATTGACTGTATACACCCACTTTCTCATACATTGCGTGAACATTAACTGTATATGCATCTTCCCTGCCTCCTGTACCAAGTATCTCCAGACCCGCTTATACCATAATGCCAATTACATCACCAGCTGTAAGTCAGTGCTCCCGTTTTGTCCCACCTAGAAATGGGGAGGACTTGGATGAGGAAGTGTTCACCACAATGGGGTACTGAATCCCTATGTTGTGCATGTACTATACTGTATGTGTTGGATGAACCCCAGAAGCAGTTGCTTATGTGTGGTTGATGACTGCTTTGCCAGACAAACCAGGGCTAAGCAGCAGCAGCAGACATCTTTGCAGTTTTACTCACTGACCAGTATGCTCCTTACCTCAACTGAATGTTTCTTAATCCTGTTTCACATAAGTAATGTAAGTCCCATTGCCACTGCATTTGTGCTTGACTTATATGATTTATGAGCACTCACTGGATACATCCTCATGTAGTTAGTATCTCTAGTCATTTCTCATTCATGTATCATATGACTTTTACAATAGGCCACTTTACATTCTTGAGCTAGTACATTTCCTGTGTTTATCTCTTTCCCTGCCAAAATATTTAAAACCTGTTTTCATTCCCTGCCAAAATATTTTAACCTATGCGCCAAATAAGAGTGCGGGACATTTACCGAACTAAAGTGAGTTAAGTACCCAGCATTACTTAAAAGATATTGTCTTCAACCAGTTCTAGCCTGTTAACAGTACATCACATTGCTAGAGTGAGAAGTGGTTGGAAGAAGTTCAGGGAGCTGTTGCCTCTCCTGACATTGAGAGGACTCTCCTTACGTGCTAAGGGGTCTTTGTATGCAGCATGTGTTAGGAGTGTGATGCTGTATGGTAGTGAGACCTGGGCAGTAAAGGAAGAAGATATTCGCAGGTTTAAACGTACAGAAATGACAATGATTAGGTGGATGTGCAAGGCCTGGGGGGGCTGGGTTTACGATAGAAGAGTTGAGAGGTAGGATGGGACTGGAGTGTATTGGTGTTGCGATGAGGAGAGGTAGGCTGAGGTGGTTTGGACATGTGGAGAGGATGGGGGAGGATAATTGGGTACAGAGGGTGAGAAGTGTTAATATTGGGGGAGGGGTAGACCGAGAAAGACATGGGATGAGGTCATTAAATGTGACTTAAGGGTTAAGGGACTGAATAGGGAGGCTGCCAGAGATCGAGCAGTGTGGAGAGCCGCCATTAGGTGACCAAGGCCAACACATGCAAGCATGTTGGAGCCTTCAAAAACGAAAACGAAAACGAAACATTACCACTGCTTAGCAGCCTTCACTTCATTCCTACATCAGTTTTCATAGTTCAGACCAAATGAAAACAAGGTATTGAGGGCGATGACACGAAACTGAGAGCAGATCAAGCTGGTTGGAGAATTTTGTAGAGAGGAGTGTATGATGGGTTTGAGACCCCAGTTCTTTAATGACGAAACATTAGTTGTCAGATTGACTAGCTGATTGCCGATATGAAGTGTTTTAATGTGAATGTGTGTTCTTGTGAGGGGAATCAGGATTCCAGAGGCTTGAATAACGTGAATACACAGAATGAGGGTCGGTAATAAACTGTACTTGCCACTCACAAGACTTTTCTCTCACCGTTTTTTGGCATTATTCATCACAAGAAAGTATGTATGTTACATAAAAATTAGTAGTTGAAACTCCTTTTCTGTTTTTATAGTTAATTGATCAGTTTATCTCAAACTTAGAGTTCCCATTGTATAACAGGTGTAATATTATGTATTATGTCCCTGATATATAATGAGCACTGCCTGTGTGTGTGTGTGTGTTTACATTCCAGAATTGTATGCTATAAATATAACAGTTTCTCGTTTCATTATTTAAAGGCAGAAAAATCATTCTTCAGAATAGTAACTAGAAATGACACTCTTATTTCAGTTTTTAAGGCAAAGAAGTCTGAAATGGAGTGGGTTGTAAAGAGGGCCGGTTTTGGAGTAACAGGAGGAGAAGACGATGGTTGTGTGAGGCTGCGTGGATTGCCATTTGGTTGCTCAAAGGAAGAGATTGCACAGTTCTTCTCTGGTAAGATTCAGTAAAGTTTGGTTTGCAGTTCCATAACAGTTCTAAGTAACTGTATAAATACTTGTTTGGGCAAACAAAGATAATTCTTATCCTGCAGTAGTTATTCTTGTGATATTGATGGAAGATGCTCAAGGGTGGAAAACATGTTGCAGTATTATTGAGATCAGAACATCAAGTTTTGATTACACTTCTCAATCCTTAAAAACAGTGACTTTGCTATGAATGTCATTGCCCTAAAAACACTAGTAGTATTAGCTATAAATGTCACTACCCTCAGAACAGTAGCATCATTACATACTGTATGTCACTGCCCACAAAGCAATTGCAAATGTTATTGCCTGCAAAACTAACTTTGTTATAATACTGTTTAAACAAATTCATAAATACATTTGGTTAATCTGGAAGCCCATGCTTGCCAGTAGTCATTAATAAGAGTTATACAGACAAGGGCTTATAATTATCATTTGCTAAATATGATTGTTCTAGAATTGTTTAGATTTTTTTTTTTCCCCACTAGGTGTGTAAATCTTAGACAGGACTGAAACTAGGTTATAACAGACATGGGCAGTTTCAAAGAAATTCAGCATTGAATTCTAAGTATGGCAGTAGAGTGTATATTCATAACATTATTGGTAAAACAATATATTAGATTTTAGTTGAAGGTTTTGTTCATTACTTTATTAATTTCTGTTGGAACTGCCTTTATAATTTTCATGCCCTTTTGACCATAACACAGTAGTATTGTATATCAAATCCTCTTTATTTCAACCCTGGATGTTACTGAAAGTCATATAACAGTAATGGAAGATGTTTGAAACATTGAACAAGAAATGAGAGGCTTTGTTCTGAAGTGTATAGAGATTGGTATAATGTTAAGAGGTATAACAGATGTTAATTTATGGAAAATCCTTTTCAAAATGGTGTTAGGGACACTCATATACTTTATTTTAGTAACATCATGAGACAGTAAAACTCACCATATCATACTGATTGAAGAAAGACCCAGTCTATTGTAAACAAGATTTCACAGTATCAGAATTCATATCAGGCATGAGTCTCCAACCCTTTACAATCATCATCATCATCCGGACCTCCTTTCCCACCCTAGGGCAGGGTTAGGAGTAGCAATGTCCAGACAGCCCAAATTTGCCCAGTCCAATGGGCCACACTTCCATTCACTCATCATTCAAGCCCCTGGCATCCTGGCTTTATCGGATACGCCAAACGCATTCACCACATTCTGCAGCTTCACATAAACATATCCGATAGAATCAACCCTTTACAAATTTTACTAAGATATTGGACTCTTATATGGCATGCAACTTTTGATATTTCAGGCAACCATATGTGCCTATTAGTGAAAACTGATATTAATAAAGTTATAATAATTATCAGTACAGTTAAGCTTTGGTTGTTGAAAGACCTTCATCCTCAGTTTTAAGAATGTTCAGTAGGTAGAAGATATTTTTTAAAAGCAGACCAATATAATGAGCTTTAATGTACTCTTTTTAGGAGTTAGTAGTTGAGTACAGGTCGTGATCATTTTGTGAATGTGAACCATTTATTCAGTAATGTAGGTTTAGACCTGGTTAACTTTTATTTTACCGTCCATTAGGGGTTGAAATATAGGGGGTTTGTAGTGATTGTACATATAGAAGTTATGTAGCAGCATTTTCAACTGTTTCAGCCATAACAACTGCATATATATTGAGTTGAAAAATGACAGACAGTGCAAAATTTTGATAATGTTTGTTTATATGAAAATAGTGAATATTTTTACCAAGGTTTCGAAATAGGTACTATACGTTGATTTTCACATTGCAATTTGGGGGTTATTAAATATGGCCCTATAGTGATGAGAAGGTTAATGTAGTTGATTCAGACCACTAAAGTAAGTGATGTGTATTTGTTGAACAATTTTCTAAACATTATTCTCTTTCAATGTCGCTGGGTAGGGTTGGAGATAGTTCCGAACGGGATAGCTCTGCCTACCGACTACCAGGGGCGGCATACGGGGGAGGCATTCGTTCAGTTTATAAACAAAGAGGTCGCTGAAAAGTCCCTTGAGAAGCATAAGGAAAAGATAGCTCACAGGTGGGATGGCAACACTACAGGAGGAGCAGTGTTGCATTCAGGTTATCAGTACATGGTACAGGAAATGGGAAGATCTGGCATCAGATTTCTTTGTATAGTTGTTACTTACAAAATTAAGTTATAATATTTACTTCAGATTGTCAGTATTGCCTGCTGGAAAGTGAGAACACTGAAAGCAAGTGAATTGTGATCATGGCTTATTGTATACTATGTGAAATTTGAGTCAGATCAACCCGAAATGCACTGGTTGGGGCGTAGCCACTGGTGGGGAGGCCGGGAGGAGGGAGGAATGGGAGGGTGTCACTTCCCAGGAGGGTTTCCTTGCATTTATTAGTTTTGGGTGGAGGCCCTATACCTGCAGATACTGTCAGGCTTAAACCTATCGTGATTAGTCTCAAATCATAGCAAGGAATATCCAGTGTCCCTTGGAGAATGGTACCCATTGAATATTTGTTTACTTAAACTGCAGTTTGTGTAGTCTAAATTGTAGCTCTGAGGGTACCATTCTCTGATCCCTAGAACCAAACCCCAGTTCCTTTAGATTTAATGTACTGCTAAATTAGGGTGAATCTTAAGGGTAGGAAGTACTCGGTTCACATCCTGAGCAGTACACTCATTACTGCTTGCAGTGGGTAAGGGC
Source organism: Birgus latro (assembly GCA_018397915.1). Taxonomy (NCBI): domain Eukaryota; kingdom Metazoa; phylum Arthropoda; class Malacostraca; order Decapoda; family Coenobitidae; genus Birgus; species Birgus latro. The sequence continues at coordinate 147,186 of JAGKTI010000212.1, read as the reverse complement.
TTATCTTGCAGTTTTGATACTGATGGGACTTTAAGTTTTTATATACTGTACAATATTTGCATGAAGGTAAATTGTTTTCTTAGTTTGTAAGCAGATCAGAATGGATTTTCTTTCTGGCCACAGTAGAAATTTGATGATGTCCCAATCTAAATGAGCTTGAGTGTATGTTAGTGTATAAGAGTCAGTTCAGTATGGGTCAAGCTGCAGCAGTGGACTCCTGGTTGGGCGGGAGGGTGCCGGTGAGTGAGGTAGGCAGAGAGACCTTGTGGGCAGTGGGCCGGGCCGGGCTGGGCTGGCCGGGAAGGACGGGAGGAGGCACAGGGCCGGGCCGGGACGGGACCGGGCACGGGCTGGTGGGGCCGGGCACGGGCACGGGAGTTGGATGATCCACAATAGCGGTAACACTTGACTCAGATTTTTGTGATGTAACCACTGACTGTTATGGTCATTACACATTGGAAGTAGCAATTTAAACTTGTTACCATGATTTCTTTGTTAGAAAGAGGTTCTTTAAGAGAAATTATATTTTCTGCTGTGTGACAGCAGTCTTCAGAGTAGTTAAATTTTTCATTAAATTGAATGTTGAACCCATTTACTTGGCCTGAGGATTATGCTGAACCTTGTGTTCTTGGGCAGTCACAGTGATTGGAATGAAGAAAGTTTCTCTTGGAAACAGTTGAAGAACAGTGTCATACATTGATAAGGGTCTCAACCAGTATTTCTGTAGCTTCATAGAATGGCTGATGCTTATGTAAAATTGGAGTACTGTCCTCAACTCAGTCAGAAGAACTTTCATTGGACAATTATTAGTTAGTGTTTTATGCAGTTGTTGAGAACTGCACAGTTATATTTCCCACAGATACATTGAGATCTTCAGGAGCAACTTGGGTGAGGTGCGTGCAGCCATGAGCCCCAAGATGCGAGGTCCTGGTGGGCCCATGGGTGGATACAACAGCAGACCCAGTCCATATGACTCACGTGATAGATTTGGAGGCATGAACCGGTACAGCCTGGGTGGCCGCGGACGAACCCGTAAGTGTCAGCACCAATAACATGTACAGACACACATTGTTGTACTCTTTGGCCAGGCTATACACACTCAGGTAAGCCTAATGAGCTTACTCTGTAGCAAATGTGTTAATGTCCTTTCAGCATTATTGTGGGATTTTGGAACATTTCATATTAAAGGGGATGCAGCCAAATCTGGCAACTGAAGTGTATGTTAAAATTTGACTGAATCCTTAATGTATGATGACTGCAATGTAAGGGGGTGTCATTCTGTGTAATGCCAGAATGGGGTACCTCAGAACCATGGGAACTAATTTTAAGTACTGTATCTTGATTGTGTCTGGCACCGATGGGAATCCTCAGAATCATGAGAACTTTGTTGCATTTGGCTTGAACAGTGTTAGCAACTGGTTTACAACTCATTGCTGAACAATTTGTTTGTGCTGTGGTTTTTCTTCCTGTACAGCACTGTATAATTTACTTCTCAATTGGTTGCCATAGTTAGATACTGGTATATATTTAATGTTAGCTTCAATTTGCCCCAGAACAAAGTTTGTCTATCGTATTTCAGACTTTGCCTCAGAAGGTGGTTATAATGATTATGATGATGGTCCTGGCTGGGGTGGCTCTGGTGGCTACAATGATGGTCCAGGCTGGATGAGTGGCCGGGGAGGACGTGGGGGAGGCCCAGGTCTGAAGGTGAGCTGCCTGACAATGCACAGGGGCAACAGTAGCCCTATCATTTGATGTGGTGGTCTCATCTTTTATTAATACATTCTTCCCGCACCCTGACTGTTTTATTTAGCTTATATGAGAACTCTTGGTGGAAAGAGTAAATGAAAAATCACACCAGCTTGAAAAGTCTCCCTCCAAGTAAAGTAAAATTACCTAAGTTCTTGATGCTTTCACATGACTTCAGAAGGGACTCCCATGGGAGATGCATGCTGATGACTTGGTGTTGATTGCAGAGAATGAAAGGGAGGCAGAGGTAAGAGGTAATGGAGAGGCAGATTAGGGTACAAAATTTTTAGAGTAAATGCGAATAAAAAGTGATATCTAGGACTGGTGACGGTGCTATCACAGTAGAGGGAGTGTGGCCATGTGCAGTTTGCCACAGTGGCATGGGAAGTATCTCCATCTTGCAATGTTTGTGATAAGTGGATGCATAGGAGATGTAGTGGTATTGGTGGTGGAGTTTCATTGTTTGGGGAACATGTTATGTGCTATAAGTGTGGCTGGAGCCAGCTCAGTGACTAGGGTAAAGAGTAGGTGGAGGAGCTGTTGCCTCTTAATATTGAGAGGAATGTCTCTCCATGCCAGGGATCTTCGTATGCTGCATGTGTAATTCTATGGTAGCGAGACCTGGGCAGTGAAGGAAGAGGATATTCGTAGGCTCAGATGTACAGAAATGACAATGATGGATTGTTGTGTCTGTGAATGCAAGGCCGGTTGGGGGGCTAGGTTTGCGATTGTAGAGCTGAAAGGAAGGATGAGGCTTCAGTGTTTTAGTGATGTGATGAGGAGGTGTAGTTTGAGATAGTTTGAGCATGTTAAGAGGATCGAGGATGACAACTGGTTGCTGAAGGTGGGAAGTGTGAACATCGGGGGTAGGGTAGGGAGGCAGAGGGGAAACTGACGAGGTCATGATAGTGGTGGTCTGGGTTAAGGGACTGAACAGGAAATGGGAGTTGATGAAACATCTACATCCTGTTAGTTCAGCTTCATGTGAAACACACGGTGTGGAAAATATAGGCTTGGGAGTTGGAACATTGAATTTTAGAGGATTTGAATGACATATAGATCAATATATATGGCTTGTTACTGGGTGCTTTGATGACAGTTGTGTATTATACTTTCCCATTCCCAATTTTTGGGTCCTGCATACCCCATTTCTGAGGAGATGGCATTAGAGTGGTGTGAAATGCCTTGATAGGTTAGTGTACATAAAATACTTTTGTTTTTCAGGGTAACTTTGGTGGCCGTGGTAGCAGTTGGAACAATGGTACTGGACACTGTGTCCACATGAGGGGGCTTCCTTTCAGAGCAACAGAAATGGACATTGCTGATGTAAGTATGCATGTGTTTTTGTCTTGTACCTGCATTATGTGCATGTTTTATAGTAAGTTTAGCCTTGTATTTATATTTTGACTAGGATACATGAATAAAAGTAAATAGGCAGCTTTTTAAAAACTAATTCTTTACTCTTCCACAGTTCTTCAGACCTCTAAATCCCGTCAACATCAATATAATAATGGACAGCTCCAATCGGCCATCTGGAGAAGCAGATATTGAATTTGCGACGCATGATGATGCAGTAAAAGCTATGGGCAAGGTAATTTTATTGCTCTTTGTAGATACTGAACTTAGTTAACTGACTAAATTCTTAAATGAGTAGCCTATATAAACCTTGAAATATTGAGAATTTCCCTGTATCATGAATGTACTTTCTTCATTAACAGGACAAGGCCAACATGCAACACCGTTACATCGAATTGTTTTTAAATTCCACCCCGGGTGGAAACATGGGTGGCCCTGGAGGGCCAATGGGTGGTCCTGTTGGCCCCATGGGTGGACCCGGCTCTGGCAACTTTGGTAGCGGTGGTGGCAATTTCAGCAGCAACAACATGGGCGGCGGGTTTGGTGGGGGCTATGGGGGGGGCAGCCGTATGGGGGGAGGTAGGTACGTCGCATTCGCACCATTTACCGTAAGTAAGGGATAATTATATAGGGGACAGCCAGTGACAGGCTCAGCAGAGGGTTAGGGTATGCAGCACAGGCATTAAAGAATGTAAGTTTCTTTTAAGTTAAGCAAATTAAGAAAATACCTGTGATAAGAGTGTCAACCAGTATTACAGAACAAGAAATATTTTAACTAGGTATAAGAAAGTTTGAAGTTTATTAAGAAAATGTGTTTATGGATAGTGAATAATATGATTTGTACATACTCTACCTCCTCTTTTTATTTGGTTTGTCTTAGTAATTGCAGTTGTATGTAGTAAAGATTAACAACTGTCACTGTATACAGTATAATCATGCAAGTAAAACTGGGATGAGATGTAAACATTTGAGAAACTACTGTAGGTGAATTTGAATAAGGTCCATTTTGGTAATAATTTTTAGTTTGAAATTTTGATCAGTAGTAATTATTTATTAGTTATATAACAGTGGAGGTTTAAAAACTTCCTAACAATGGACAGGGAATGAACAAGGTTAATGTTTATTGTAATTTGTGGGATGAATTAGTACCAATTGATAAAAGTGTTTGACTATAGGTAGCTGTGCATATAGTTTTGCTAAACATACTGTAAGGTGTTACTATCCTATGTATTAACTATAATTAAGCTTAAATAAAAGTATACTATTAGTTTATTTTGAGGTTTGCAACTTTATCTTAGCTTGCTGTAATTAGAAAACCAATTTTTTTTTTTTTTACAATTATGAACATATTATTCACTTAATTATGTACTGGATTAATTGAAAGTTTACCAACAGTTCCTTGCAAGCATAAATTTTATGGACATTTTTTAGTCCTCCCCTAAAGTTGGTTACATATCCTTATGTAACATTACAACAAGATGTACATGTATGGAGATGCCTGTGACCCTGTGAGGTGTACATTTCACATTTCATAGCTTCAGTGCAAATCCATCCGTTACATTTATTTTTTGTGTAAAAAGAAAAGTACACAAACATAGCCACCACAGCTATCCAAAACTTCCAACATAATTGCATCCTTCATGAAACACCACCAGACACTTGTCCCTCAGAAACTTCTCCAGTCACAAATACACCTGACTACATTGTGGCCGTTGCCCATCTTGCTTCGGTAGCAGCACATTAGTTGCAGACATTCCACTTTTTTGCCCTCACTGTAATGTAGCCTTCTCAGGCCACAGGACACCTTACCTCATGCACGTCACCTTCACAACATAGACAATCTGTCAGCATAACCAGCTAAAGATTGCTGGGAGTTCTTGACTAAAAGTGGCTGGGTTCCTGTAGTCCACTGGGGACATATCCAGATGAACCTGGAACCATAACTACTACTAACACTTTTACCAGTAAACTGCTGGCAGGGAGGTGTTGGTGAACTTTTGGTTATGATAGTACAGCAATGTGACCCATTCAGTGTTGTCATTTTTATTGATTTATTTATTTACTTCATCAGTACCACAGATCCTTTTTTACAAATTTAAAGAGGAAGCAAGGATAAAACTAAACCAGTACTTCATATTGACAGGGTTGAAATTGCCATGTGTCACTGAACCAGAGATGTTAAAAGTGAGGAGTTTGATTTTTTCCTGTTCTGCAATCATTAGCCTAAAAATGTTTATATCAAGCCTCCGTAATATGACATCATTGTAAAGTTACCTTAAGCATGGATAGAATAGCAGAACATAGTTGACTGGACAACTAGAATTCATTTGCAAAAAGTTTTATCTATGGGCAGTCCTCATTAAAGGATGTGTTTACAGCTATCACTAACTCTGTATAGTGGTTGATGTAAAATGGGAGTAACTGGCAAATCTGTTTCATGGGTGACAATGGAACGTGAATAGTCTTACAGCAATTTACTTTGGACTGACTGCTAAAAATGACACGAAATTGACAGTTCAAGGATTGATTTTCATATGAAAGAGTTTTATCCAATTTCACTAGACATGGACTGTCTTCAGATAGCAATCTGAAGAGGGTCCAATTGTAGCCAGAAGTTTTTATCTCCCCAACAAAGCTTTAATGTGGGTATAACGGCTTTTACATACATTATACAATGTGTTTCCTCTCAGATATGAACCCTATCTTCATAGTAGTGATCAGTTCATAATAACATTGCAGTAATGAATGTCCCATTTCTTTTGTACAGGTGGTAGTGGCTACAACAGTGGAATGGGTGGCGGTGGTGGTGGCAACAGTGGTGGCTACAGTTCCCTTGATGATGGATTGGGCAGTGGCATGGGTGGGTCTGGCCTGGGTGGTGGTATGTCGGGAGGGATGGGCAACTCGGGCCTTGGTAGTGGGATGGGAATGGGCAGCAACTTGGGGGGCAGCAGTCTTGGCAGCAGCCTGTCAAGTAGCTTGAGGGGGATGGGCAGTGGCTTGAGCAGTGGACTGGGGAGTGGGATGGGCAGCAGTGGCTCAGGATTGGGTTCTGGGGGCTCTGGGATGGGGACTGGAAGTGGTTCATACGGCTCCAGCAGTTTCAACAACGGTTACAGTACCAACAACAAGAGCTACGGTGACCAGATGATGGGCAGCAACTACAACAATTTCTAGAAATTTTGAATCTCCTGATTGATGTTTTCCTGTATTGAATAACGACTGTTGGATACAGTTTCTTTATACTAATCAAGCAGCATGTGTGATTGAAACATTACTTTGTTTAAATTTTAAGAATGTAGAGGTAATCTATGTTTGACTTGAATACAATGTGTAGAATGTTTGCTTGTGTAGACAGGGCTATTAGTACTGCATACAATCAATAGAGTTTGCACAACCACAGTTTTGATGTGGTTATTCCCTGTTATGAAAGTTGCTTGGTTACTGGATCGCTTGGCCAGACGGTAATAAAGTTGTCCTTAAAGAAACCTTTAAAATGAACGTAGAAAGAAGTAACATTCCATGTGGACGTTGATGCCGGAAACAGTTTTATGTTGATGACTTTGCCTGTACTTTTAGAATAAATTTGTAATTCAAAATTTGTTTTGTATATCCTTGAAGTGGAGGGGAAGTGTTGGAAATATGAAGTGATGGAGTTTTAAGCCATGATAAATAGAAATCATCGGGGAAAGGGGAGAACAGCAGTAATTGCTATAGGCAGGGCTGTGGAATCATTGCGTAGTGATGGTGACAGTATAAAGAGCGGGAAAGTATCAAGCACGATTACGCAACGCCTGCTGGAGAAAATTGGCGCTTGTGTGTAGGGCGTTGTTATCGCTCTTCCCGTACCCACAATGCACTGCACCCACGTCAGCCATATTGAATGTGGTTGGACGATGGCAGGTTGACTTGATCTCTCATTATTACCGCCATCGCCTTTGTTTTCAGTGATTTGTGGATACCTTATTGTTGCTACGTATTTTCAGATTGTCTGCAGAGACTGGACAGAAAAATAAATAGGCAGATATCAACATGAGCTTCCTTTTGTAAGTACACTTGGTTTGTTATGGTCGATCAGCTGATCCAGTAGGAATGTGAACAGGAAAGGCGTTTCCCATTTAAAGTAATACAAGACGTATTGGCCTTGGACGAAGTTGCTTGTTTAGTTATATGAATAAATTTGGTGTGTATGGCTGACAAAGAATTTTACTGAAACGTTTAATGCTCTCTAAATAATACAGAAGGCCATGCAATTTTGTTACCGTAGGTGTTACAGGTAAAAGTTGGCAGCGATACCCACAGTTTGCAAACATAGGCCAAGGGATGAAAGAGAAAACAAAGAAATCAGAGTATGACAGTAAAACATGTTAATAATGTTTATATGGAGAGATGAAATGTGTCAGGCGATTGAAAGGTATGTTTTTGTAAAGTTGATTATGCCTCTCCTATCCCAAATTTTGGATAGATTTGTGTTAACACAGCTTATTAGTCCGAGAACAAAGACCTTGGTCATTATATACAGTATGTTGAAGGGTATTAGAACTATTTTAGACAGTCACACCCATTACATGAGCCAGGTCAGTTTGGGTAGGTTTGAGAAGTTAGGTTTATTTAAGATCGTTTGGTTTGACTGGTTGTGTTGGCAGAGTTAGTTTAGATTAATTAGATTAGGCTTTTTTAAAAATCATAGTAACCTTGACTGTGCAAAGCAGCAAATTTACCTTTCACTTTCCAAAGTCACACATCTAATGGGGATATTTTGTAAATACATTATTCTGATGGGACCCCTATTTCCAGAGGTTTTTAAAATAATGTTCACTTGGTAATGCATTCAAGACATAAACTCGTGGTGCGCAGTTGGGTACATCAACGATTTGGCTTAAATCAGAACTCCTAAGAAGCCAAAACACTCTGCTAAGATGGTAAAAAATCTAAACACAAAAACCTGGTCAGCTGTAAAATGCAGATAAAGTTAGAGGAAAATTATAATGATGGATCTTATGTTTTTAACAATTTATATAATTTTCATCAGTTTTTACTTTTATACATAGAAAATAATAAGCTTTTTACTGTGATACATAAATTAATAAGCTTATGTCTGAACATTATTAGGGTGGGTTTGAAGGCTACTAAGGTTAGGCATGGCTGATAAGACCAGACTAGGTTTGAAGGCTACTGAAGCTAGGCTATGTTTGAAGGCTACTGAAGCTAGGCTATGTTTGAAGGCTACTGAGGCTAGGCTAGGTTTGAAGGCTACTGAGGCTAAGCTAGGTTTGAAGGCTACTGAGGCTAGGCTAGGTTTGAAGGCTGCTAAGGCTGGACTTGGTTTGAAGGCTGCTAAGGCTAGGCTAGGTTTGAAGGCTAAGATCAGGCTGGCTTTCGAGGCTACCAAAGCTAGGCTAGGTTTGAAGGATGTTAAGGTGAGGTTTGGACCATGGTTAGGTTTGAAGGCCACAAAGGCTTGGTTTGAAGGCTTTAATAGGCTAGTTTGAAGGCTATTAAGGTTAGGTTTGAAGGCCATTAAAGCTAGATTTGAAGACTACTAAGACTATGTTTGAAAGCTAATAAGGCATGGTTTGAAGGCTACTAAGGTTTGGTTTGAAGGCTGCTAAGGTTTGGTTTGAAGGTTACTAAGGCCTGGTTTGAAGGTTACTAAGGCTAGGTTTGAAGGCTAGGTGTGAAGACTACTAAGGTGGATCAGTCATTCAGTTCCCACCCAGGGGCCTTTGAATGATATCTGAAATGGCACCTGGCCGGAAGTGCTATGGTACAGATTACAGCCAAAGTCCACTAAATAGGGGCAGTGTCAGCTCTGTAGAAAGGAGTTTAACAACTGCATTTTATTTTATATATATATATATATATATATATATATATATTGCTAGGTGCCATAATCCCGTAGGGGGTGGCCATTTGACTCTGAGTTATTTGTTTTATATAATTGCTCTGGATAAAAGTACCTTATATAAGGAGTAAATGTAAACCATATAAGCCCTAATGATCCATCCACATGCAGAGTACAGTACAGTACCATACATCATTGAAGGCTTTACACTACAGCACATAGCTACGTAGAATCTAGACTAGGGCTCTTTGCACAGTAAACAGGATGAAATAGCAAGCATTCCATGAATGTAGATTCTTTGGGTCAGCACAGGTGCCCAAGTATGTGGCCTGGTGTGGTGCTGGTGTAGCCAGTTGTTGTTCACTAGTGATACAAGCCAGTTGAAAGGCACTTAGGCTCAGGGAGACAGTACATATAGCTACTTCAACAGAAAAGTATTATAAGCAACCATGATACTGTAAAAGCACTTTTCATAGACAGCAGTAACTGTTAGCTGTTGGAAAATAAGAATTTTTGCATCATGTTCTTCCTGTGGGGTATCACACATAAGCTTAGTCGCCGAGGCAGCAGGAGAATCATTGTCACTATTACACCCCTTGAGTCTGATTCGTAAGTTACCACAGAATTCATTGTGTTAGCAGCAGATGTCAACTGCATTGAGCCAACTCATTTCCCTCCCTCTTAACACCACATATATACAGTATTGCTCTGTAATCTGGCCAGAACAGTGGTACTTTGAATAATTGTCATACAGTACTGGACATATTCCCGATAAAGGAGTATCCATAAAGGAGATGGTAAGCTGTAATACTGTAGACAGTATTAAACAAAAGGCTTTTAATTGGTGTGGTGATTTCTGAAGTGAAACAGTAAAGGAGACTATCCTGGATACTTGTCTCTTTAATCTCGTAAAAAATCTGAATGGAGTGTTCCTTATTTGGTAAATGTAGTTGTGTTGTTGATCATCCTCAGTCTGTCTGGCTGAGCAGACCCATCAACCGCAGACAAGCAACTGCCCCTCCAGGGTCAACTGAACTGAGGTTCCCTTGCAGCCAACAGCACCTCACAAGAGTGAGGTGCAGGGAAAAATGGGTGCCACATTTGTGTGTCTCCACCTAGTTAAGAGGGGCACCAAAGCAGGCTACATATCACCCTGTTTTTTGGTTATTTGGTTACCATACCATCCACCATTGTAAATGATTTCCTGGGTTAGAGGATGCCATTAGACTCTTTACTCAGTGTAGTGCCACCAGAGTTTGAGGGAAGAGTAATAAAAAGTGACAGGAAGGAAAGAGAGAAGTTGGAAGAGAGAGTGGCAGACACAGAATGATAATTGAAAGAAGTAGGCAGCGCTACATCAAGTGAGTGGATGATTGGTGCCCCCACCTGCCACCATGTAAATGTAGTTTACCGGGCAAATAAATTTGCTGTATAATGTAGTAGGCTTCAGTTACTTAACTGTAAGCTTAATACTGTCTCAGGATAAATGGTACTGGACTGTACGATATTCTTTGTAAAACTAGATATATAAGCAAATTTATATGCAACAAGATGGCATTTAGAATGAGAGTTAGAGTACTGTTTGTGTTTAATGTTTTTCTGTTGCAAGTGTGCTGAGACTTATTAATGGTTAAGATTATAGGGAGAGCTTAGAGGATGTAGAGCTGTTGTGTTGTGTGTGGAGAAGTGAAACAAAGATACTCTTGACTACATGCCAGGTGATTGCCATTCCTATCTCATGCTTTCCTGGTTGGAGGGTACAACAGAATATTTTTAGATTATCATACTGTAGTAGCTGCTGTATTGGAAAGAGTTTGCTATTTATTCTCTTGGCAGAGAGAGCTACAGTATAATTGGGCACTGTATAGCATTACTGTACATACTTCATATTGAGGCACAGTAAAACCATAAATAGTGGATAGTATATGAGTGAAATTCCTCACATACATAAAATACCTGTGCCAGCCAACCCAGAGTTCCTCTTTATGGAATGAAAATGATCCTTTTTTGGTATATTGTGAAATAGAGGGTAGTTTTTAGATTAAAGTAATAAGTATTATGGTAGTGTTCCTTATGAATTTAAATACTGGTATACAGGTGTGTTACTTGAGGACCTATTGTACTTTATTAGGTAGCTACTAAGCTAATTGTACTTTATTAGGTAGCTACTAAGCTAGTTAATATCAATAGGACTGCTTAACTGAACTCTCTTAGGCCCCCATGCCTCTCAACAGAATTGTTATTTTGCTCCTGCAATAGAATACAAGACTTATTCTGCTCATGAGAGGATAAATGGTGATGTTATTGCCAGGCTGCTGTGTCTCATGCTCAGCTGAATTAAATCATCAGGCATTAGTTAGGATAGATTACAATAGTTGTCCTGATAACAAGAGGGTTGTTTGCTTAAATCATGGCTGCATGTTAACTGGAACTAGGAGGACACTTAATAAAATATGTACCTTCCTCACACTTCGCTTGCTTTTGGTGCCTCTGTACAAATTGGTGTTTTGTCAGTAAACCCACAGTTTTTGTACAAATTGGTGTTTTGTCAGTAAACTCACAGTTTTTGTACAAATTGGTGTTTTGTCAGTAAACCAACAGTATTATGTTATTTCATCAATAATTTTTATTGTTTAGTTTGGTAGAGAACAGGCATAGTAGAGATGCATTGTTCTTGGCCACCTCTGAGATAGATAGATAGATAGATCAGTGGTATACACTGAAAGTCTTGTTAGATAGATAGATAGATCAGTGGTATACACTGAAAGTCTTGGTTTATTCTGCTGTGCTCAGTATTTCCTGGATGTTTACTGTACACAGGTACATGAGGATGAAGTGGGCAGGACTGTGAGCAAGAGAGGTAGAGAGGTGTAAGATGGAGGAGGGAAGACTGATTACAGAGTGATGCAAGAGTGGTGTAAGGTGGAGGGAGAGCAGACTGATTGCAGAGGACAGGGTGATACATAGGTAGTTTGCTCATGGCCACCCTGTCTGTGATCAAGGCATCTGGCTTTAGATAGATATTTTTACAGTATCACTGCCTTGTTTTTTCTTGTACAGGCAGTTTTCATTATAAATCTGGGATATGTTTATAAATATTACAACTTTTTCCTTGCAGTGTGTGATACTGTACTTGAAATTGGAGGAAGTGACATCAGATTCATTGGTACCAGTGGAACTTTAACGACAGTGTTTCTTTAATGTTAGCTGATTACATTACATAAAAAATAGTGTTAATGAAGACAAATTGATGATGACATATTTTCACAGAAATTTAATTACCTCATCTTTACGTCAGTATAGATGACATACTGCCTACTATTCCACTGCGTCTGCATTACACTCAGGCATGTCCAACACTTTCCTTCCTGACACATCACATCAAGGGGTTGTTATCAGTGGACAGAGCAGAGAAACATGCTGTCACTCTTAGCTGAGAAGTAATAGTTAGCAGGGAAAAGTTAGAAGCTGAGAGGTTAGGTATGAGGCGAACTTGTTTTTTTTTCTCCATTTGTACTTCATCTGAATCTTCATCATGACTTTCTTTAAACTGTTTTTTGTGATCCTGCAGACAGACACACCAATAGGCTGTGTAAAAGTATGGGGTAATAATCATGTAGCTACAGTGCTGTTTTTTTTGGGGGTGGGTGGGTGGGGGGGGGTGTTAGCCGCTAAGGATACTTGGAGATATCTCTGTACAGTAGCTGCTTAACATAATAAGGCTTCATCACTCGACAGGTTGTTACAGAAGGCAAGGTTGAGAATTGCAGCCCTATGCAAGAATTAAAGATCACCAACATTTCCTAGGAAATGCAAAATTGTCTCCACATACTTAGAGTACATTGACATACATCTGCACAAATTGCTGTAGCTAGTGATTAATGAATACCGGTGTAGAAGAACATAAGATTTCAGAATTTGTGTTTGTATAGTGTGACTTTTGACCCTATGAAAGTCTTTAAAAGGCCTAAATAAAAATCTAAAACATGTCTGAAGGTATTTGCCCAGGTCACAGTTATACCAAATTTGAAGCAAATTGGTGAAGAAATGAAGGAATGGCACCAAATTGAAAATAGTTTTAAAGATAGAAAGAAAGAAGACGACTATGCAAGTTCAGTATGATGGAGACCATAAATAGCTATAGTTAGTAAAGTTAGGTAAGTAGTTGTCAGTCAGTGTTAGGGCGTATCAGTGCTCTCTTCTGAGTCTGTTGTTGTATGTCGTGGCATGTGTATGTTGATGATTTTGTTTTGATTGGTGATAACCTCCATGTGGCAAGAGAAAAATGAAAGAGGTGGAGAGATGGTATGGAAGGTAAAAGGTAGAAAGTTATTACACTGTACTTGTAAAATAAAGATCATGGTTAGTAAGTGTGAAGATGGTAATGTCATCGAACATTGTGGCCTTGTGCACTGTGAATGGAGGGAGTTGGGAGGAATTCTGTTCTCTGTACTTCATGTAATAAATTAATTTACAAGAGATATAATGTTGCCAGAGGTAGACTGTGAGGTGCAAGAAATTTTCAGTGTGTGGAATGTAGGGGTGTTTGGGCCATTGAAGATGGAATGGAAAGTTTTGTATGAGGTGACATCTGCTTGGAATGCAGAGATTTGTATGTTAAGTGCAGGAGGAGGAGCAGAGGCAAGTTCCATCACTAAAACGAGAAGTGGATAGTGGTAATTTCAGGGACTGTTGCCTCTACAGACTATGTAGGGGCTCTTTTCATGCAAAGGACACTTTTCTGTAACACACGTATGATAAGTGTTACCGTATGTTGTAAAGCATTTAGACTTGACAGTGAAAGAAGAGGATACATGCAGATTGGAAAGTTTTGAAATGAAATTATTGAGAAGGATGAGACAGGCATTTGACTAGGGAAGGGCTGAAGATTATGACAGGGAGAGCTGCCATCAGGTGAAAAGACCCACACATGCTAACATGATTAATGATCTCTAAATGTATGGTAACATTAGTAGCAAAGGCTAAGCAGAAGATATTTTGCAGGTACAGTGTATATTACTGTAGTTGAGAATAGCCTTATTTACATTTCACACTGTAGTTGATGTTCAGTAGTATATGTAGGAGATATTGGAGAAAATTTGGCTAAATATGCAATGTAACACAAGTCTAACATACTTGGTACTTAAATGTAACATTTCCAGGTTCCAGTTTCATACTGTATACACAAGCAAGTGCCAGCATCTCCCAAAATTGCAGGAGGCATTGGTCATAGATAAAGATCTAGTAAAACAAATAAGGAGTATCTTAAACATCCACATGTTAGCACCAAAAATGAAAATATGGAGAGGTATTTATGTATACATGTGTGTATATTTTTATAGTTATATATTTACGTTATTTATTTATGTCACAAGATTAGATCTGAGCTCATGTATTGAGGTAGGGTCAACAGACATAGGGGGCAATGGGTTGATGAGTAAGTCAGTTAATTTGTAACATGGGAAAGAGTCTGTAAGGTGAGGTCCTTCACACATGTGTACCTTATGAAGAATTTTTTGTATGCTTGTCTCAGAAAATGGACTCTGAGTTGTCCAGAATGTTAGAGAAATAAACAACTAAATATACCCATATACTGCAGATGTAGTTATGGCCCCAATAGGATCGTCTTCAGGTATGAATAGGCAAGGAACGTTCGTGTGTACTGTATACATAGTGAGTTGACAGGAATGGGAGGGAAGGAGGACGGGGAGGGGGAAGGGAGAGAGGAAAGCAGTGTCCCACATTCAGATGTAGGTAAAAGAGGGAGAGAGGAGGGAGGGAACTTGAGGGAGAAGTGGGTCAAGAATGAAAGAAGTGTTAGTGTTGTTGTTGTTACTATTGTTGTTGGTATAGCTGTTGTTGCCCCAGGCTCATCTAAATGTGAGTGTAGTGAACTGCAGGCTGAGGTAACCCTTCTGCAGCCCACTCCCCCACTTCCCTTAAGGGTACAAGGAGAGAGTTGAGGAACATTTGTATAACTAGATAGTGCATTAGTGCCACCGCATGGAAACGGAAGGAAATCCCCCCTCTAAACATACATTCAGATTGCCTTCTCTCCCCTCCCCCTTTCTGCCTTTCACACACACATGCACACACACACTGTCTATCTATCTGTCTGTCTATTTATCAGTCCATCTTTATCTATATTTGTGTATCTACCCATCTGTCTTTGAATCTGTATCAGTGTGTATAGCTGCCAACCTATCTGTCTGTATCTACCTGCCTCTCTGTCTGTATCTCCCTACCTATCTATCTGGCTGTATCTGTCTACCTATCTGTCTGTCAGTCTATCTATCTATCTATCTATCTATCTATATCTATACATGCATACTTGTTCTCCCTCTATTCCTACCTGAGGAGGATTCAGATCTGGCTGAAATTGTTATATATTCACATTAAATACAGTGTAGGGTAGCTTTCATTTGATCAGTTTTTTGGCTCATAAGGTGAGACCCAAAGAACATAAACTTATTCCATTTTTGTTTGTCCCTCTCACTCGCTGTCAGTCTCAGTCACATTTCTTATAAAAGATATTGATTAGGGTACTCGGCAGTTCCAACATCTCCTTCCTGAAGTTATACAGGAATCTTCACTCTGCACGGAGTCCTTGTCATCACAGAGTTGGCAGAAGTGTGTGTTTAGAAGCTTTTCAGTGATTAATTACATTTGTGATTTATTGCTACATGATAATGCAAAGCCTTAGGAAGCCATTCTGAAGCCATGGTTTTTTAGTGGATGAGACTGCTGTTTCATCACTGAAGGATTCTTTGTCACCAGTGCCACAAATCCAGGTTTTCACGCTTAATATTTTCTCATTAGAGTGCTTTAATTTATCACTGATAACCAGGAAACTATTTACTATGCTGAGTGGTAACCATATATCCAAATTTTGAGGCTTGGTAGTTTAGTGGGTAATTAAGGTGCTCCAATTGGATTGAGCCGGTGCAAGTTTATATCCAAGGGATGGTTGGGGTTTATTGCTCACGTAATGCCACTCAGGGATGAGTGAGGCTGGTCACTCTCATCTTAAATGCCAGGATTAACTTGCTTGTTCCCAGGCTTCTTTGCTCCTCATGGGGCAACACAGGATTAGATGATGAATGAATGAATGAATGTAAGGTGTCTTGGTAAAAGCATTTCACTGAGAATCATTTTGTTACCTGGCAAGCCATTCTAGATACTACAATTACATTGCTGTATAAGTCTTAAAAAATGCAAGGATTCAATTTCAGTTAACTATTTAACATATGTAAGCAGAAGTAAAACGGCCATTGTCATAAAACCTTGCAGTAGTTGTTTATGAGGAAAAAAAAACTAAATAGTAATTCATAAATATACATGGTGATTCAATACTCTTAAACCCTGCATAACCCAAGTAGGCTACATTTATATCTGTTATTAATGAACACAATTAAACAAAATTTCATGCAGTGCTTACAGACTTCAGACTATGTTAGTCATATACAGTATAGCATTTGATAAACAACTCATCATTTGAACTTAGAGAGATGTATTCAGGAATTGAAGTGCTGTTCTTCCACTTGTGCCTTAGTTGGTCAGCCATACTTGATAACTGACTGCTTATTTTTCATTCTGATTTAACAAGATTTTTTCTCTCTCTCTTTCCCTCTCTCTGGCTGTGGGGACATGTTAAGGTAAAAGAAATTAGAAACAAGCCTTTTACACTTGATCAGGTAAAACAAAACATTCTGAGGGAAAATGCAGCTGTCCCACTGGGTAATTTGCACTGAAAATTCACTAATTTTTGAACAGTGAGTTCAGTTACCTGTATTTTTTAACTTTTAAGGGGACTGCTTTCAAAACTTGTTGTAAATGTGATTAACTTGTAATGAAATGGAAGAAAAGAAGTACCAATTTTCATGTAAATTGGTAAGCTAATAATGAAAATATCTGGAGCCTCGGAGTAGCGAATCACTCTGTATAAGCAAGAACAATATTGAATATTCACTATTGAATGGTATAATAAAATACAGTGATTTCTTGGTTATCATGCCCTTGGTTACAATGGTTTTTGTTATCACAGCAAAATGAAAAGCTGCTCTTCTGCTGTTACTGCACATTTTTTGGCTAAAAAACATCATCGTTGCACAGCTGAGCTGGTTTTTGCCATCACTGATGATGCAGTATCTGTGGTTTTCTATGGCTTTGAGGGATTCAAAGATGAGGCCCTACTCAAGGAGCTAATCGCTGGTGGTGGAGACCACCAACTCTCCACCCCTTAGCCTCAGAACCTCTTACCTCATGCCCATCTCACGTCTCTCTCTGGTACGTGTTTCTTCCTTATTGTGCCCATTTCATCACTTTATATTAACCTAACCATGTCTATGTGTGTTTCCGATTCTTACCATAACAAAATATTCATTTAGTGGGTTCAAATTGTGGATGAGTGTGTGAGGAAGAGAGAGATGGAAGTTGGTGAGGCTAGGGGACTGACAAGAGATCAAACTGCATGGATGAATGTTGTGAGAAGAAGTGCATGATCAGGGATTTGGCACCCCTTTTAACATAACAGTGTCCTGATTGACTCTGTCGGATACGTTTATGTGAAGCTACAGAATGTGGTGAATGTTTTTGGCGTATCAGACAGAGCCAGGATTCCGGGCGCTTGATTGATGAGTGAATGGAAGCTTGGCCCATTGGATTGGACAGACTTGGGCTGTCTGGATGTTGCTACGCCTCACCAATGCTCTAGGGTGGGAAAGAAGGTCCAGATGATGATGATGATGATGACTAAATTGTTGTGAAAGGGAAAATTTTGATTGAGTGGGATGCCTGGTACCAATTAGAATAAATCCCGTAGGTTCTCTGCTTTTGTTATTGTGCAATGTCATTATTATGCACTAGGCTTAGTACCAATTATGTGTGATAACTGAGGGATCACTGTAATTTCCACTGGCATGTTATCATGAAATGTAAACTTGCTTATCATTTGGAGCACACAAGGTAAATATATGAAAGTATGGTGACTGGAGGAGTAATACAACAAACACAATGCCACATTAAGAACAGGGATGTTTTAAGTTTGGCAGGGTGTATTTTAATCAGGTTTTTGCTTTGACAAACATGAAAAGTATATAGTACTGTATAGAGAAAAGAGATCTATATGGGCATGGTGGAGTCCTTGTAGCAAATGTGAAGTTTATCAGTTGAGAATGTGTGTGTGTGTGTAAGTTGGAAGGGAGGCAGTTCAATAATTTGAAGTAAAGGCGCAGTTGTATCAAGAACACATGATGTCTCTGTAGTTGTTGAATTTGTTAATGGATGGGCTGATGTGGATGATACATGTAAAGGTAAGCTACATGGGGGAGGGACAAGTTGCAAAGGATGAAGGAGAGAGGTGAGAGTAAGTAACAAATCAGCAGTTGTTTACAGATTACTGCCTTGGTTGTAGACTCAGAAGGAAAATGTCAGCATTTACTGTCTCTGAGTTTGGAAGAGGATGCAAGAGGAGGGGAATTTAGAGCACCGTGAAGAAAGTGAATTGTTTTAGTTATTTGACGGTTCCTAGGGAGGTGGCAAAGTGGGCTTTGAGACAGCTTGGGATTGAGGAGTGGTTGATCACATTGGTTATGGCCATATACTTGTATGTGGATACACACATTCAGGTGAGAGTGAATGGAAATTTGAATGTTTTGTCCATGAATGTTAGCATGCATCGGGAGTCAGTCTTAAGCTCCTTATTGTTTGTCATGGTGCTTGAAGCACTCTTTTGTGACTTCAGAAGTGGACTTTCATGGGAGATGATGTATGCTAATGACTTGGAGTTGATTGCAGAGAATGAAATGGAGATGGAGGAATGATTTAGGAAGTAGAGAGATGGAATAGGGCTCAAGGGTTTGAGAGTAAATGTGGTTAAAGCAAAAGTGACGATATCTAGGACTGGTGGCAGTACTGTCAAAGCAGAGGGAGAGTGGCCATGTGTGGTTTGCTACAAGGGTGTGGAAAATAACTACATCTTGTGCAGTATTTTTAAGTGGGTGCATAAGAGATGTAGTGGTATTGAAGGTAGAGTGTGAGGTAATGCTGATTTCATGTGTGCTGTATGTCAGGGAGAGCATAATTATAGGTATTGTCAGGCATGAAAGGACTGATCTTGCTGGTGAGTCTCTTGAGTGTGTGGAAGAGTTTTGTTATTTGGGAGACATGTTATGTGCTGGAGGTGGGGCTGGAGCTAGCTCTGTGGCTAGGGTAACGAGTGATTGGAGGAAGTTCTGAGAGCTGTTGCCTTTCCTGGCATTGAGAGGGCTCTCCCTTCACATTAAGGGATCCTTGTGTGCATCATGTGATAGGAGTGTAATGCTGTATGGTAGTGAGACCTGGACAGTAAAGGAAGAGGATATTCATAGGCTCAAATGTGCAAAAGTACAATGATAGATGGATGTGTAGTGAGTCTTTGAATGTGAGGCCTGGGAAGGCTAGGTTTGCAATTGAAGAGTTGAGAGAAAGGATGGAACAGGGGTGTATTTGTGCCATGATGAGGAGGGACAGCTTGAGGTGGTTTGAGGATGTGGAGAGAATGGAGGATGACAGTTGGGTGCAGAAAGTGAGAAGTGTGAACATCCAGGGTAGGGCTGCGAGAGGCAAACCAAAAAAGACTTGGGATGAGGTCATAGAGTGTGACCTCAGGGATAATGACTGAATAGGGAGGCTGCTAGAGATCAAGCAGCAAGGAGAGTTGTCAGTAGATGACCATGACTGATGCTTGCTAGTGTGTTTGAACCTTAATAAACAGTATGATACAATTTAGTGGGCAGACATATAAGTTTGAACCTGGAGACCTGAATAATTGAGCCATAGGATTGGAGATGGGGCAGAAGTATAAGGGACTTTGAGGAGTGTGTGGAAGGAAAAATCATCTTAAGGAGTATATATGAAGTGCATTGTGGTGAAAACTGCTGTATGGATGCATGACATGCTGTATTAAATTTTAGGGATCGAAGAGAGCAGAAGACTATTGGAAATAAAGTGCCTGAGGTCTGTGTGAAGGTTGAGATGATATGACAGAGTGAGAAGCAATATGGTAGGAGAGAGATGTGGAAATAGACAGTGGTATTATGGTAGAGAGAGCTGTCCAGGGGTGTTAAAATGGTATGGTCACATGTAGAGCTTAAGAGACTAGAGATGATAAACTAGCTTTACAGATTAGTAGTAGAAGGAATGAAAGGAAAGGGGGAGGCCAGTGAAGAGGTAGAAGGATAGTGTGAGAGATTTGAAGTCATAGAGATATGAGTATCCAGGAGGGTGCAGGGGTGTATGGAGGAGCAGATTGAATTGAGATGATTTGAGGGGAATGCTTTAAGTTATTGATCTGTAGTGGATAGGAAGTGAAGTGAGTAGGGTAAACTACAGGGCCTGGTTGTGAATGTTTCAGACTTGTGAAGACCATCATATGCAACAGCCAGAGTACTCGTTGTCAATGGATGAAATTGCTTTCTCCTGCTTTTATCCACCACCCTGCAGGAGAAAGTAACAGTCAGCATGTTAAAAAGGAAATCTCTCTTGCAGTGGAATGAATCAGGATTATTTATCTCTCAAGACACAGCATCCATTATGATTGCCTGTTCCTCTCATAATCCTTGTGACCCATAGATATTGTAAGAAAATACTGTACTTTCTTGCCTGTTAGCCATACAGTCCTCTTCTACACAGTAATATATTGATTTGCGTCTGGTAAAACCATTTCAAATTTTATTTACTGTATACAAGATGCCTCACACTGTGGGTGTAGAAAAACATTTGCCATATACAGTCAGCCTTCGTTATTCACGATGGTTGATAAACCATTTCAGAATGTACGAAGTGTATTTTGAGATGGTTAGATCATCTCATAGTACACTTCAGAAATGTAAATTCTAAGTCTGGTGATGCTCTGGGACACACAAGTAGTTTTAGATAATCGTTAAGTTATGACAGCTAGGGCCATTTGGGGGATGCCAGTTACTTGTGGATTATGCCATTTGTAGGGATGAATGTTATTTAACCTCCACAAATATGGGTGGACTACTGTGAAACCAGCTCTGGTATTCCAGCTTCAGCACCTGATGCTTTTCACGAATGTAATACTGTATAGGGAATGTGCTGATGATTAATAGAAGAGATATTGTATGTAAAAAAGGTCAGGGAGATGGTTTTTCTGTCCATGTATTGGTGCTTACTAGGCTACCACTTAACAGTTACAGTCACTTAAGGTTCCATTACTAAAGCTGAGTATGCGAAGGTAAACCCCCGTAATTATTGACAGCCACTTGTATTACATCAGCAGAGACAGGAAATGGTTAGACTTCATTCCACTGAACACAGATTTTCTATTTACTTTTTTAAGTAATAAGAAATGCAGGGTTTGCCATCCCTTTTGAGCTCTGAGGTTAATAATGCTGACCTTATATTGAGGATGGTTATCTGTATTTCATGTTTTCAGTGAGCAAACAGTTACACTTTATGTTTCATTATTCTCTTTACAGGCAACTTTGAGTGTACTGTATTGACTCATTAATACTGGGTAACATTTGTCTGCGAGCTGTAGTCATGTCTAATGACAGTTTTAATTATGATGAGTAAGTACAAACTTCTGTCCCTCGTACCTCGCATCTGCCTGGTGTGTGCGGGTACACGTCTGAGACTACTTGGGTCTAGGGGAGCATTTTGCCTCAGTTGCGCTAACTTTTATCTTACCATCACTTGTATCAAGTTAGCTTTTTATCTCAGAAATTTCTGATTGAAATACATAGTAGTTAATTAGACTGAAATGGTGTACATGCACCAGTCAATGAAAATCTTTCATTATTAAGCCAGTTTTTATTAGCTAACACGGTATAGCTATATATATATTTAATAAAGATCTGGGAACATTCCTGAAATGTAAATACCTGTAAAAGTACATTATTTTCCTCCTGTATACAGCATTACATATGAACATACCTTCCCATATACCCAAGTACCATGACTCTAAATTGGCTTGCTTGCACACCATCATAATGCGAGCTTCAGAGGAAGTTGCAGAGGATATCTGTTATCTGTACATGATTCACTGGTGGCACTCCTATCATTCTGGAGTTAAAAGCACTCTAGCTGGTGTACTGTATTTAGCTGTGGTACTGAAGTAATCAAAATGCACAGGACATATAAGTTTGGTACTTAACAGGTTTTCCCTTCAGTGATTGTAGAGTATGCTTGATCTCTCTTAGGGAAGGGATGCATTTATATACCACACTATACTGACTAAAGGTCTGTAAGGTGACTCCTTGTGCTCCATATGAAGCAATTTACTGTATTGGCTTGGTGTGGCTCTACGAGTTTCTTTGTATTTAGGAAGTTAGTGTTGGTATCTTTCTGATAGATTGGAGGAAGGTGTGGTATATTTGATACACTGTAGGTTTTCTGATATTTAATAAAGTTTCAAGAATGTTACTGTGCAGGTTATGGTCTTTGGTGAAGGCTTGAAAGTTTTTTATGCTCAAGACATCTAAGCATTGCTTAAGATATGGACACAAAGTTCTGTTTACTTAGATCATGTTTGATACAGTACAGTATATTCATCATCATTGCAACACATTTTTTTTTTTTTTTTTTTTTTTTGCATGGAAGGGGTGAGGTACTGCAATACTGTATATTATTAATGTTTTAATGATTATTCAGATACTCAGTAATGTATGTGTATAATGTTCTGACAATAAGGAAATGAATTTGCCTGCCCAGATCTATGGTTCAGTATTAGTAGCCTGGTATAGTAATGTACTTGGGGGAACATTGTCCCTGTAACCATTTTCTCTACTCCCATATCCTTCATGTTATGCCGTAATGCAGGTGGAAAAGAAACAATATAAGGGATTGTTTGTGCTTGGTAGAACTTAGAAACTTTAAAACTAATTAATTGTTAAGCCTTGCATTGTGATACAATACTTTGAGAACTGCTTGAAGTGGGAAGTTGATAGTCACTGGAAGGAGTGAGGGTGTGCACAGCAAACATTTGGGTACTGGGTATTATGGTTGGTGCAGACATGGGAGTGGCATGGATGTACTGAGCATGCATGGCACATGGGTACCAGGTAATTTAGGGGTTATGTGGTTGTAGTTCAGGAATAAAACTGTTAATTCATGCTATATTGTATTATGATATGAGTCATAAGTATGTATGCTATGCAGTTGTATCTTATACAGTACTTATCTCTGCTGTCTTATACATTCTTCCTGATATGCTGTGAGGAAGTGTCCATAATCAGTCATATGTTCTGTGCACAACACTACATTGCCCCCTCACACCCCACCACCCCCATTAAAGTATATCTCATTGGTTAGGACTGAAGTAATGTAGAATCATCTAACGGCCTTGTCTCTGCAGCGGAAGCCGGGCCAGCAAGACCTTCAAGCCCAAAAAGCACATCCCTGAGGGCACCCACCAGTATGACTTGATGAAGCATGCTGCAGCCACGCTTGGCTCCGGAAACTTGCGTTCGGCCGTCATGCTGCCCGAGGGGGAGGACCTCAATGAGTGGGTCGCTGTTAATAGTGAGTCATGTGCCTACCTTATTTCATTTTTTCTTTTTTTTAAGGGCTTGTACATATTTGTCTTGGTACCAGTTTTAACCCTCTAAGGCTCCTGTGACCCACTCAGCCAAATATAGTCAACTCTTGAGTTGTCTCTATCATGAGAGGGCTCACCATTTCTGTATGACCATGCATATACTATCCTGAGTTCAGTCGTCTCTGGCTTGCCATGGTTTGTCATGCATGAATCTGCTGCGTGCAGCAAATAAAATAATATGGTCCCACTCCATTATGTGAGAATTTAAACCTATCATGCATGGCCTGAGTGTGGTCCAAAATCCCACGTGCACTTCAGATGTGACGTTCAGTGATGATGTCACGGTGCAGGAGTCTTTATGTAGAAATATACATAAAGCATAAACGAAAAAAATTAGAAAACAGTGACATCAGAGAAACATGAAGCAACATCATTGACTTTTTTTTTTCGTAGAGGTTCGGAAGAGTTGGAGGCCGGCCCTGGTCCCAACTCCTTGACCTCAGATCCCACTTCCCCTCTGCACTAAGTCTTTCACCATTGTATGTGAAGGTGAGTGCAGAATTTGCTGCTTCATTCCTTTCTAGTGTCACTGTCTTTTATCTGTTCTGCTTCTACTTCTGATTAGTAGGAAGTGTCATTGGAAAGTGTTTAAGCATGTTTGGCCATACAGAGGTCTTAGAGGGAAAGTAGGATTAAGGCTAGAGTTGAGGTTAACACATTACCTCCTATAAGATGGTTTTCTTTTGTCTCATTCGTGGATGTATCATATATGGTATTTCAGCTGTGCTGTTTGGGGAAAAACCAGTTTGATCTTACGGCCATGTGGTACTTAATGGAGGAGTTTAATGGAGATTATTTCTAGTCCTTGCACTTTGAGAGGTTGCCCCAAAGTTAAATAAAATCATGTGGAGGTAGCAAGAATAAAATATAAATGATGACCTGGGGCTATAAGAGTTAACCACTTTAATGAGATGATGTATTTTTGTTGTATAGTCATTCTGTCACCAGATGGTTTTACTCAGCTTATCCCCTTTATTGCAGTGAAGTTTGTTTCTGTTTTTTTCTGCCACCTGACTACTATATTCAGCGCAGGAGCATCTTGCGTGAAGAGGTTATTGAAGGCTCTTTTTGAATTCAGGTTAAAAGAAAGTCCACTGTAATCAGAATTTGTCTGGAGAGAAAGAAAATAATGAAGTTAAAATAACATTCTCATAGTGAAGGATTTAAAAGTTGGTGGCCTATGTATATGATACTAACTTGATGCCTTCATTTCAAGGATATCTTTTTGGTGTATTCTTCTTACACCAGACATCAGCCTAAAGCGTTTAACCCTCCACTTTGATATACGGTGGTAGCAGGTGCCCTGCTGTATTTTCTTTTAATATCTTGACTACTTTGATGTTTCCTTGGGGTATACAGAGAATTCAGTTATTTAGGATATTTAGATTCAGTTAGTGCTGGGAAGAAGGGAAGCTGAAGCTGGCATCATTCCTGGAGTAAGAAGCAGATAGAAAAAGTCTGAGGAACTTATGCCTTTTTCATTTAGGGAACTCGTCTGCACACCGAGGAAAAGATATACAGGTATGATGCGTATGTTAGAAGTAGTGCTTTATGATAAGGAAATTTTTGCAGTGAAGGATAATAGTTCTGTAGGTTCGAGAAAACATGTACAAAGTGGAGGTTTTGTCAGATGGATGCATAGGTGTTGGTGTTTCTTGAATGATTCACCTAACACTGAACTTCATTCTTGCAGCGGTGGACTTCTTCAACCAAATCAACATGCTGTATGGGACTATCACCGAGATGTGCACGGAAGAGTCATGTCCGGTCATGTCTGCTGGGCCCAAATATGAGTATCACTGGGCTGATGGACAGACAGTGAAGAAACCCATCAAGTGCTCTGCCCCCAAATACATTGACTACCTTATGACTTGGGTGCAGGACCAGCTGGATGATGAGGCACTCTTCCCCTCCAAGATTGGTTAGTAGGGTCAGGGAAAGAGTGGGACGAATAGAGCAAACCCTTGTTACATGTTGCTCTTTTGTATCTACTCTTCTTTTAAAGTTGTTTTCAGATGCTTCATTACTAGAAATTTTATTATTGTTATGCATTAATGCCTTTCTACATTTTAAGTGATTTCTTATTCATTATAAAGTTGCACTTACAGTCAAAAGTTAGTGTTTTCTGTGCTTTTAACATCTTAATCATGAAACAAAAGCATGTCTTGGTCAAAGCTGTTTCTCTCAAGTTAGCATTGTGCCTGCACACATTCTAGACTTGAAGTGAGGTTGACTGTATGCTTAGAAGGGAGGCATGGTGACAGTTGGAAGAGGGTATTCCATAATTTCCACCTACTCTTGAACAAGGCAGTAGTATTGTTGAGAATACACCTCAGCTGCCAACCTTAACAGGAAAAGAGAGGTAGGAAGAGCTGGAGAGTTTTGGTTATGGAAGACACAATACATACAGTCCTTGTTATATGTCAGGGATGTGTTCCAAAATAGCACAGCTTTTTTTATACATTTTCTGCTGTAAATTAGGAGAACTAGCTAAGCAGCTGTATAATTATCAAGGAAACTTTAATTGGCTGTATTGCTGTAATTTACTGAGGAGTTAACAGAAAAAAAAAAAAGGGAGAGAGGGACAATGAAGATTTACTGTTTAGTGTGCTGAGGATTTATTGTATAGAGTGTGCTGTTAAAGAGGTAAGAGAAATATGTGGAGATGTTTAGTGGGTAATTACAGCATTCCAGTCAGATTGAGCCAGTGAAGGTTTATATCCAATGGGTGGTTGGGGTTGTTGCTCATGTAATGCCACTTAGGGATGAGTGAGGCTGGTCACTCTCATTTTAAATGTCAGGACCAAATTGCCTAGTCCCGGGCTTCTGCGCTCCTCATGGGGCAACGTAGGATTGGATGATGGATGGATGGAATGTAAGGCAAAGAGTGAAGAAGTGTAGAACAGAGAGTAGCTTTTGTGACTGTAACCTGTGTGCATGTTGTGGTAGTATTCTTGAACCAGGTGTTTGATAAGCCTTCCTGTCTTGATATCAGACATGCCAGGGTCGGGTGGGATGCATTTGTGTTTGTTGATGTATGAATTACTGTTTTATGTCCCAGAAACAGTATAATAGATGTCCAGATCTATGTCTGTGGAAATTGTTTTTCAGTAACCATTGTATATCATAAATAGTTGTGTAAATATAGCAAAGAATTAGATTAAAATAGCTGTCATAGTTTTATATATAGAATTATCTATCTGTCTATCTATCTATTGCCAGACGCTTTATTCCCGTAAGGGATGGCCACAGAAAAATCACCCCCATGTTGCTCTGTCCCTTGCCATTTCACTGCCCTGCTCCCAGCTCACCCCCCCCCCTCTCAATCTCTCCACTCCATCCATCTCATCCTTGGCCTCCCCTTCCCTCTCCCCCCCTCCAATATCATACAAGCAAAGCTTCAGGTCATGATGTGGTTTAGGAGTTTAGAAGTACATGCAAGTATACTCTTTATACACTAACCTGGCCCAAAATTGCCATCTCTCCAACTGAATTTGTACACTAACCTGACATAAAATTGCCAACTGACCAGTTGAATGTGGAATTGAAGAAATAGATTAATACAGTACTAGAAAATGAAGCTAGTCTTGAAGAAGTATTATGGAAAGGATGCAGAGCCATAGTATTACCTTTGTCTGCCTTTTAGCTTCGTGAAATAAATAGACAAAGGATGAAAATCTGTACCAAGTTAGGGTGAGAAGTGTATAATACTGTAAGTAGACACTGAGTTGACAAGCCACATGGTTTCCTGTACACCAGGAAACCATTTACAAAGCTGGGTGGTAACCATATAACCAAATTATGGTGCCTGGTGGTTTAGTGGGTAATTACAGCACTCCAGTCAGACTGAGCCTATGGAGGTTTATATCCAAGGGGTTGTTGGGGCGTATTGCTCACGTAATGCCACACAGGGATGAGTGAGGCTGGCCACTCTCATCGTAAATGTCAGGACCAACTTGCCTAGCCCTGGGTTCCTACGCTTCTCATGTGGTGACATAGGATTGGACAATGGATAGATCCATTTTTACATCACTATGTAAAAGAACAAGGAAGAACAAGGGACTGTAAAAGAAAATGGCAAGTACAGATGTAGAGTGTGTTTAGAGAACATCAGTATCCATCAGTTACAAAATGTATTAAATCTCCTGCAGGTGTTCCATTTCCACGGAACTTCCAGAGCAACGCCAAGACAATACTGAAGCGCCTGTTCCGAGTGTATGCTCATATTTACCACCAGCACTTCTCTGAGGTGGTGCAGTTGGGGGAGGAAGCCCACCTTAACACCTCCTTCAAGCACTTCATCTTCTTTGTACAGGTAAGGCAGAAGCATGTCTTGTTTAACATGTAGGGTGTGTAGATCCTGAGAGAAACACGTTTAGCCTTGTTAGGATCCAGTTGTAGGAAGCTGTTGTAGTTCTGCGATGCCTTGCAGAGGCACTGAATAGGTAATGTAGTAAATGGACATTAATATGCTTACTTTCCTTTAGAATATAAGGTAGAATGAGGAAAACTTGGGTAGTATGCTGGATTTTCCAAGCAGCAAAATCTGTATGTCCCAAAAATGCCTTACATAGCAGTGCAAAAGAGGAGTAAAAAACATCCCTGAAATGAGATACACTGAGTAGCCAGGGACAAATTCGGGCAAGCAGGGCACATAATAAGACGAAAAAGATAAAGCAGTAGAGATATGGTCTATCTATCTATTGCCAGACGCCTCAGTCCCGCACGGGGTGGCCACAAACAAATCACTTCCATGTCACTCTGGCCCCTGCCATTTCACTGCCCTACTGCCAGCTCACACCCCCCTCTCTCATATACCTCCCCACTCCATCCCCCACCTCATCCTCAGCCCCCCCCTCCCTCTTGCCCCCTCCACCTCACTCACATACACTCTCCTTGTCAGTCTTTTACTCTCCATCCTCTCCACATCCCCAAACCACCTTAACGTGTTTCTCCTAACACTTCCTATCACGTCCACATCCACACCACAACGCTCCTTCACTTCCTCATTTTCAGTCTGTCTCTCCATGTGACTCCACATGCTCCTTTCAAATAACTCATTTCCACTGCTCTCACTCTTGACTTCTGTCCCTCCAACAGGGTCCAAGCTTCACTTCCATATGTCAGAGTTGGTATCACAATACTGTCATGTAGCAACTTTTTCACCTCCATGCTCACTTCCCTGTTTCTTATCACTGCTTTCAACGAACCAGCAACCTTCCTTCCCTGCTGCACCCTTTCAAGCACTTCACCTTCCAGACTTCCATCCTTACTCATTACACTACCTAAGTACTTAAATGCACTCACATTCTCCATATCCTCCTCATCCAATCTCACTGTACATTCACTGACTTCACTTCTCTCGAAGACCATCATTTTACTCTTCACTACATTCACCTTTAGATTCCGTTTCTTGCACACCCTCCCAAACTCATCTACCAAGCCTTGCAGCTCTCCTTCATCTTCACTCAACAACACAGTATCACCTGCAAACAACAGTACAGGGAGTTTCCAAACGCTGCCCTCTCTCACTAGGGCCGCTCCAACATCCGCTGCCCAACTTTGTACCTCTTTTATAACCCATCCATATAGAGATTGAACAACCATGGAAACATGACACATCCTTGTTTCAATCCAACCTTCAGATGGAAAAATTCACTCAGTTTGCCATCCACACGCACTGCGGCCTTAGCACCCTCATACATACTCTTCACTGCCTTCGACAACTTCCCATCATCTCCATATATTCTTAATACTTTCCACTATCCTTGTCTATCCACCCTGTCATATGCTTTCTCCAAATCCATGAAGGCTGCATACAACTTCTTTCCCTTCTCTAGAAACTTTTCCACTAATGAATATCTGATCTACACAACCTCTTCCCTTCCTAAAACCTCCCTGTTCTTCTCCAACTAATTCCTCTGTTATTTCCTAACTCTGTCAATAAGTGTCCTACCATATACTTCTCCTATTACACTAGGAAGGCAAATGCAACATAAATATTCACTGTTGGAGCCTTTATAAATGATACAATTTATGCACACTTGGGAATGCTGGCTTGCTGTCATGCCAGAGGAGCCGCTGGTACAAGAAAGACAATCTAAACCTTGCTTTTGCAAGACAGTGGAGGAGGTATCATAGGATTTTACACAATGGAATTTTTATTCACTCTCTGCTTCAGTTATAACGTGCTCTGTCCACTTTAACTGGGCCTAAAATTGTGTGTGTCCCTCTTGAATGGAGAAATAGCAAAAGATTAACATTCGAGTATGATATTAGCTATAGAGAAGTAATGTGGAAAATATGCAGACCCATTGTATTGTCTCATCCTTTCACTTAGGTGTGTGAAATTTTTGCAAGGCATGAAAATCTGCAAAATCAATGAAGTAGATGTTGGTTTGAGATGTTAGCTCAGTTATCATAGTTCTTTGCAGTGGTTGTACGCTGGCTCACGGACCAGTTTTCGAGGTTCCTGACGCCATATATTGACAGAGAGGAAAACTATATAACTGAATGAAGAGAGTACAGTATGCCCATAGCCACCAGGTTTGTCCTGTATGGGAATGTATTTTAATGTTCTTACAAAGGGTATACAGTTGTATGTTGTACTGTGGTAACCACAGTTGAAACTCCTTGCTGTAGGAATACATGCTAAGTACAGTACTAACAAGATATTATTGTTCTTTCCTTTTGTATAGCCTGTCAGCAATTTATAACTTAATACATTATCTAGTGAAAGTTGTGTGAATCAGTCTAGTGCCTTGAATTAAAATATTCTGAAGTTAAACTTATTAGTTACTGTATTTTTTTCAGGAATTCCAGTTGATAGAACGGAAAGAGCTTGCACCCCTGCAGGAACTGATTGACAAGCTGGCAGCGAAGGATCGATGATTTGAAGTGTAAACAATAACCGCAGTGGTCAAAGTCAAGGGCTTGTTGTTCTCGACAGTTAAGGAGGCTACCTACCACCTCTTCCTTACCAGTTTATTTTTGCATATGGCATGTTGTTGCTGTAATGAATGGTCATGAATCATGCATAGCTGAATAAAATTGCCTGACTGGAATGAATAATAGAGTTATACCAATCTTGAAAG
Source organism: Birgus latro (assembly GCA_018397915.1). Classification (NCBI taxonomy): domain Eukaryota; kingdom Metazoa; phylum Arthropoda; class Malacostraca; order Decapoda; family Coenobitidae; genus Birgus; species Birgus latro. Next base: position 116,540 of record JAGKTI010000212.1, on the reverse strand, counting down.
AGTAAATAATTATATTATTAAATCTCAGGCTTTAGTGAAACACTTTCAGCTGACTTACTTTATCTGGCATCCACTGGAATAGAATGCTAGAGCTGTGAAATAGTTAATGTTGATTGTCTTAATGCTCAGGTGTATTTGACTCACTCACCTGACTTAATATCATCTACCTTCAGCTGAAGTACAATACTAGAGTTGCCCCGATCATGAGATAATAATTTTTTGTCTATTTTATGTTATTTATATTGATATTCAAAAAAGATTAATCAAATACAAGAGACCAAAGCAGTAAATACAAAAAATAAATTGATAAGGAGGAGGTACTGGAAATCCTCAGAAGCTGATGAGAAAACAAGCCATTTTGTGAAGAAGGTGAAGGGATGGAGGAATCATATTCTCATCTCCTTAGGAGGCTCTCTAGCATCAATTCCGCACTCATTTATTTTTGCATATAGTGCATTAATATTTTCATGTGCAGGATGTTAAAATTTTGTGTTTATCATTTATGGAGTCTGTGCTGATGTGAGTAGGATATAAATGACACAGGAGAGGAAAATAAGATATCAAAAATAAATAATTAACCCTTTGAACCCATTGATGTATTTTTTTAGCTTCTTTCTTGTCACCTCAAGATAATTTTATCAGTAGACTTATGCAGTGAAAAGATTAATGAACTCTATATTAAACCCCTCAGGTCGTAAAGTCTGTTCCAATCTGGGACGAGAATACCATAGAGAATGTGTCAGAGGAGTGAAGGGTTTGAACTTCTTCACTTGGATGACATATTACAGTATTTATTTTATCCGTGAAATCATTAGACAATTCCATTCACCTTAGAGAAGACTTAGTGAACTAGTGGAGTTAGATGTAGTGGTCATTAATCCCTTTCCCCACAAAATGTCTCCCATAAGTTGAAAGAAATAGTGTGGAGGTAACAAGAACAAAATAAAATTGACATCATGGGAGTGAAGGGGTGAAGGAAGAGGTGATAGCAAGCCTCCCTAAGCTGAGAGAAGAGTATGGCCTATGACGAAGGGGTGGCCACGTCTGGGCCGGAGGTCAACGCTCACTGTATGATTATGTTCTCAGGGATGCAAAGGTGTGGCAATGTTAACTTGTACTTAGTCGAAGAAAGTGCAGGTAGTTGTTTTTATATGTCAGGGATGTGTTAAAAAATACAGCAGTTTTTTTGTATATAACTGGTTGTAAAGTGGTGGACACTAGCAGTGGAATTTTAACGGACTGGTAATTGTTGTGGACCTAGTAGAGTAAAAGAGTGTAAAAAATGATGACAGGTTACAAGGAATTTAATGTTTATTGAATTCTCATTATATGTGCCCCTTTTTTTGCTTGTTTTTGCCAATGAGTCCTCAGTTAAGAAAAATGGTCTAATAAAGTTTCATTGCTACTTACCTAATTGACACTTTTCCCCCAGTTTATTGTATTGGTTATAATTATGTAAACAGTTGTTCTTCAGAACACATCCCATACTTATAACATGACTGCCTGTAGTCAAAAGTCAGCAACATTTTTTGGTGTAAAACTGGTAGTATACTAGGTTAACCACTTCAGTTTGATGATGTATTTATTGTATTACTGCCACCACCAGGTAACTTATACTCAACTTTGGAGAAACATTTCAAACTGGAGGGGTTAGACAGCTCTAATTATCTTCCCCAGTTGAATAAGAATTGCCTGGTGGCAGGAAGAATAATGTACAAAATATGTTAGTGAGCTGGAAGGGTTAAGTTATGAGATGCATGTGAAATTAAAATGTAACTATTGGAAGGAATTGAATTTTTGAGTGACAGAAGTCAACCCCCTGTGTCTGGTGATATTACCTAGTTTGCAGTTGCTACTTCCAGACAGTTTTGTTCAACTTAGGATGTAACTCCAGGACTGAAGGGGTTAACAAAGGCTGTAGCTAACTCCTTCAGTGTGAAAAGTCTCCTAAGCTAAATGAAATCCTGTGGTAAAGCTAAATGAAATCCTGTGGTAGTAACAATAATTGAATATAAACACTGTCACCAGAGTGAAGAGGTTGATGGTTATGAGGAACTAATCAATGCATGTGAGATGTTGATATCACACTAATTTATTGTAGCATTAGCAAACAAATTGACATTTTCTGTAAAAAGGCAAAGATAAACCTCTATATTTTGGGCATAAACACTTGAGGATGCCTTAACTGTGTGTTTTTAATATGCGCTTGTTGTACTCGGTAAGGCCAGAATGTTATTGTTTGCGATAGAATGCTCTACTTATTAGGATTGATTTGGACAGTGATTACCATTGATTATCAAAATAGTTGCATATGAAGCATCATTACAAGCTTATATTTATTAAGGACTTTTTTATCATCATTATTTAGAGAAGTTGGTCCTCATGAGGATATGAAGAGGAAGATTTGGTAAAATACAGATACTTGAAGCTGCACATTTCCTGGACATTCCAAAACATTAAAGTGTTGTATGTGTGAGTTTGGCTGCACCAGAGTCGAGTGATTGTGTAGGAAGGGCAAGACTGAGAGTAATTCAGCAGCTTCTGATCTTCCTAAATCTGTGACATATTTTTCACAGCATGTTAACTGGCTCCCTTCCTAGTTCCCCTCGTACATAAGTGAATCACATGAATTAGAGATTTCCAACCAGCAAGACATATAAAAACCTGAAATTACTAGTAACTTCCATATGTACATGGAGTCCTCATTATAGGTTGTCTTTTTCATGCTGTTTTTTGCAATTATATCTACAGTGAATGGCAGAAAAAACACCTGTTAATGCCCTAAGTCTTATTATGCATTTTATTGAATTATTCTTACTATTTCCAGTCAATTTTTCCAGCCTGGGGGGAAATCTTGTAGTAGTTAGGTAAGAGGTTATGTTTTCAGTTTGAAGTCTCCCCAAAGCTGAATAAAATAGTCTGGAGATTGGAAGAATAAAACAAAAATGGTGTCCTAAGAGTGAAGGGGTTAAAGGTTGATGACTCCTACATACAAATCAGACTTGCCAGTTTCACTCAAATACAGTACCAAATTGTAAGGAAAACAGCCAAGATATTTTACACTACATCCCTGGCTTATAATGAGGATTGCCTGTAACTTCCATATGTATTAACCCTCTGGCTGTGAGGAATTTTGGTGTGTTGAATAATGTTATGTTGTAAGCTGGAGTAAAATATGAAATTCTGTATATTCAGCCAGAATGTTAAATGTGATAGTTTTGAACATTTTTGGTGCCCCAGGTGGTATGAGAAAAGTAAAATCATCTGTCAGTAGCTGGAAGTCAGTTTGGAAAGCTTGATTACTTGATTAAATGTCAAAATATATATCATTTAAGTTTGTGAACACATTTGGTGCCCCAGGTAACTCAAGCATAGTAAAATAAGTTGACATTAACCAAAATAAGATATAAAGTAGGTATATTGCAGCCGGAGGGTTAGACCACTACCCGTCCAAACCTCCATTGTCCATACCTCCCACGCTGCCTACCCACTGTGGTCTCAAGCCTCAGCAGTGTCCTCTTGGCTCATGAGTTTACAGTGATCACAGCCTATTTTGCTCTTCCATCTTGGGGTGTTGGAGGCTGCAGGATTATAGTGGGCTTGTTTTCACGTGACGGAACCAGCCGCTCCCACAGATTGAACTCTACATTTACAAGTTGTGGTTGCATTAAATTTAATGAGCTTTAGGTATGTAGGTAGTAATGAGTCTCTTTTCTTACTAGTCAAATTACTACTCCAGTCTGACTGCAGATGACTGTCAGCTGAGCTGAAAGGGATCGGGGATCTTCGTCAGGTTAAAACAAATTCACTATAGTACAGTGAATGTGAACAGTTTGTATACAGTATATATATTACAGTATTACCTTTTAAGTCCTAAATTCCCCCCAAACTTAAAGCATTTGTAAACGACTGCAGAACTGTCGTTTAAAATAATTGCATAATTTGTAATGTTAAAATTTAAAGAATTGCCTTACATTTGACTCATTGTGTGATGTTTTGTTACTTACAAAATTCCACACAATTTCATTCATAGTTTACTGGGGTCATTTTAGGTTATGAAATTGATGGAGTATATTAGTAGAAGAGCCTGTGTTATGATGTAATTTCTTAATGTTAAATTTTAAAGAGTTGTCATGTTCATTACTCATTGTATTATAGTTTCTCGTGATCATTTTAGGGTATGAAATTGAGGGAGTATGGTGGAGCCTGTGTCGTTGTATCAGCTTCAAGTTTCTGTTAGCTTCTAGTTCAACTGTCAGCGTCTTCCATGGAATGCTGGAACACCATCTTTTGCCAGGGAGTTGACACAAGCTGAGAAAATGAGAGCTGAATTGGCCTGGCTGGAAAAAGCCTGTGTTAATCCCTCTTTTCTGCTAACTTTGAGTTTGTTTTTTGCCACCTTCAGATGAGAGTATTTGGCTTAGGAGTGACTTTTACAACTGGAGGAGTCAAATACGTTTATAAATTCCAGAAGTACAAGATACGTTTTGGGAGGTTTGTACAATCATCTGGAGGCAGCAAGAATAAAACATAAAATGCTTCATTGGGTTGAAGAGGTTGACACCAATGTAACCAAGTCTGAGGAGGATAAGAGACTGGAGCATGAAGAGTGTACTGTACTGAAGTAAGTTATCACTATAATGTGCTCCTTCTGTGCCCTTTTTTCCTCTGAAGTCCACAGTACATTACAGACAGATGCCATTTTAAAGTTCTACTCCCTATAAAGCTGATTTACCAGTCACCGTCAGAGTATAGTACTGAGTGTATGGAACAGTTGTGACATTTTGGTACAGTCCCTTCCATTTCTGCATTTACAATCAGGCTTCAAATTTCAAGCAATGTAGCAGTGTTGTGTTTGTTTAAAATTCAACCTGATGAACCTCGCTATAGGAGACAAATTATGGAATCTCTGGAACTAAGAATGCTCAGTAAAAAGTTTCTGAATTTAAAGGTGTAATTTGACACTGAAATATTGTCCCTTAATTTACGTACTTCTGTTGTGATGCAGAATGAGTTGGGATGATTGTTTTTTCAGAGATATTGCAAAAATGTTTGAGCGGGAATCGTACTTGATATTTTTAGCTGCTGTACAGTCAGTCCTTTTTATAAATAGCCATTTTTTTTATGTTCTTTTTTCCAGAGTATATTACAGTCAATTTGCCCTCTTCATTTCCGTGCATCCTCATGCAGCTGATTTACCAGTTTCTTGAATTTACAGTTCAGTAATTCTCAACACTATAGATGTGTTCCTAAAAACTTCATTGTTACATGAAAATCATGAAGTGAGGGTTGCATTGCTGCAAGAAAAATTATCACTGATAATACAATATCACAGTCAAGGCACCAAATACTGTACTCATTAAAATGGATTCTGTGTTATGACTGAGTATATCAGAACAGTATTTAGTGTTTAAATCCATAAGTAAGTTAAAGAAAATAGTGGCACAGGGAGATGTGTGCTAGTGTGTTTTATCAACCTTGGACCTTAACTGCACTTCCTGACCACTTAATAGTGAATAATAGCATGTTAAAAAGTGTTCCTATGATGATATACAGCTTTATAATGGAAATGTGTTATGTGAAAGTGTGTTAAATACAGAATTACAGTACCAATTTTGTGGAAAAAATTGTGATATATTGGAACATATCTCTGACCTGTAACGAGGATGGCTTGTATATTATTACTGACGTTACTTTTTGTATGATAATTAATAAAGATAATGCAATATAAAGTGTCTCAGCAAGTAATGACAACTTTTGATGCACATTTGGCATCTCTTGCTCTCTCTTTTTTTCCTGGATGGATTAGGTACAGCCTTCATGAACCCCTTCTTAAGTATGGGGCTTTACTAAGCAATAAAATAATATAAGAACAGCAAGAATATATTTAAAAAGACGTACCAAGAATGAAATCTGATTTTTTTTTTTTTTTTTCTTTCCGGCCACACACAGACATTCAACATATCGTAGGAGGAAGCACTGATTGTGGTGGGATTAATGAAGGCTATGTCTAATCTCTCCAGTTTTGAAAGTCTCAGAAACTAAATAGACAGTAATTACCAAGGGACAGACTATACCAGGGCTGGAAACTAGGCTATACAGTAAAGTAGGCCCTTGGTTTAAGTCCCCCAGGCTCCTATGCTCCTCCTGGGGCAACATAGGATTGGATGATGGATGGAACATATACATATAGTGTACATGGTTTTCTTTTCATTTATAAAGGCTCCAGCCTGCTTGTATGCATCAGGCTTAGTCACCTAATGGTAGCTGTCCATGCTGCTTGATTTCTGGCAGTCTTCCTGTTCAGTCTCTTTATCCTCCAGGTCACTCACTATGACCTCGTTCTAGGTCTTTTCTGGTCTGTCACTTGCAATCCTACCCCCAGCATTCACACCTCTTACTTTCTGCACCCAATTGTCATGTATTTTTTACTCCAAATTAGGCTACAGAAATAAAAATACCAATTACAGTTCCAGTGCCAGTTTCTCCCAATTTATATTAACTGTACCATTTGTACGGACATGAATACTTTTCAGTTTAACTAGGCATAAAACTGCTGTCTCTCCATATTAAATGCTGACAAATAAGAGATGAACAGCAGAATATGGTGCTGGTCACCAAGAAGTGTATTCGACCATTGAACTATGTGAAATAGACTGCAAGAGGCTGAAAATCTCCAAATTAATGGTAATGAAGTATAGTTGTTATAGTTAGGAACACATCCCTGACATATAATGGACTGCCTGTGGTACTGAATTTACTTCACTATACAAGTTAACTATAAAGATGATATACATGATGGTCCATGTATTGCATACCTCTTGCCTCTTAACTGCCTCTTGTGTGTTGTGGGAACCAACCAGTCTGCATTACCAGAGTCTGCCTGACATGAGTTTCTGCTTCACATAACCCATTTCTCACCGTGTGGCATGTGCTTCTTACATCCACTGGTAGCATGGGTGATTGATAATCTCATAAAACAGCCAGGTTTTATGCTACTGTAAAATGAGGGAAACCAACAAGCTGAGACATCTCCGCAACACAAGTTACACTTGGCCAATGTCAGGGATGTATTCCAAAATAGAATTTTTTCCAACTGGTACTCTAAATTGAAGAACACTTTTAGTATTACAATAGTTGAAATCCCAGGCTCATCTGAACCCAGTGGACTGCAGGCTTAAGTAGCCCTTCTGCACCTATCCTCCTCCCTTTGGGGGATAGGGATGTAGTTGGGGGATGTTTGGATAACCAGGCAGTGCAGCTGCCTGGTTATATCATTGCCATCACATGAAGGCATTCATCCAACACTAGGGAGCATTGGTAAATGTAATGATATTTTAACATCAGTCTTTTTTTTTCTTATTTACTGTGGACTTAATTGCAAAAAAAGGACATAGAAAGGGCAACATAAAACAATTACTATACTTTCTGTACCTACAAAGGGTGTGCAGGATACAGACCATCCTCTATGTACTGATGAGTTAAATGAATGCATTGTGCATTGTTCGTATGATCATATAAGAGGCTGTTGTGTCTCCCATAACATCTCTTGTTATGTGTTATGGAGGGCTGTATTCCTGCCAACTGAGGAGGCACCCTACCACCTCAGCCTTAACCCCTTGAATCTGAGGATGTTTTATTATTGCTATTCTTGCTTTCTTCAGATGATTTCATGTAGAGAAGAGGCCCCCAGCAGTAAAGGGGTTACTGAGGGCTATATCTAACCCAACAGTCAAGAGTTACTGAAGTCTGTATCTGTTCCCTGCAGTTTGTAAAGTCTGTCCTAAGCTAAGCAGAATCATGTAATGGTAGCAATAATATAGTAAGACCTGCATCATTGGACTCCAGGGGTTAACCCATTCAGTCCAGTGATGTGGCTGTATTAGTGTTTTAGTCTTGGTACTGTCAGATTATTTTATTTAGCTTAGGAAGAGTTCTGTGTATTGTAGGGTTTAATGAAGGCTACTTCTAACCACTCCAATATAAAAGTCTCTTCAAAGCTGGCAGTCTTTTCAACAAAGCAAGAGTAGAATGAGAATGATATCATGTGGTTGAAGGGACAGTGAGACTTCCTAGGACCTCTACTGCAACTTATATGGCACATTGATATTCTCTTTATGATATTCACACAGTGTGTATTGATATAAAACAAGACTTGAATAACTTATAGGAGACAAATAAAATGCAGAATGGAAGTAATTAATAGGGAAGAACTGTTAAAAAAAAAACTCCTAAACCAGTGAGAATATGCCCCCAAAATACATATGTTGGGTATTAATGTAGTCTCTTACTGCAGTGAGGTACAGTACTCTTCTGTAGTAGTATGATGTATACAGTATGTCATAGATTTCAAAAGTTAAATTTTCTGTTCATGACTGCAATGTACATGGACATACAGTAACCTGATTACGTACAGAGTACAGTACAGTAATGCAGATATTTATATTTTGTTCTCTTGAAGGAGTGGAATTTTATGTGAAAGTTATCAAGATATCATAGAATAGTTTGTGATGACAAGGTTGTTTTGCAGAAGCAGGTACACTGGTGAGCCATAGTAACTGCTCCCCCTCTCCCCCTCCTAGGAGTGAATGGAAATTGTAACTAGGATCTCACAGTGGACATAACTGGAAGCCTGTTTCTGGTAGTCTGAAGTTTTACAATTTATATATACAGTATATATATATTTACATTTTATATTTACATTTGATATATAAAATGTAAATGTCTATCTATCTATGTAAATGTACAGTATACATAAATAACAGCTGCACGGTGCTGGAGAGGGGTCACTTATGTGGTGACCGACATAACTGGGCAGTGGAGCTCCCCAGTTATGCAAACATCCTGTCCCCTGAAAGGAGGATGGTGAGTGGGAGGAGGAGGGCAGTTTCTGCCTGCAGTCCACTGGGTTCACATCAGGTGAACCTGGGGTTGCAGCTGTGACTACCACTACTAGACTGTACAGGGAATAATATCACAGTAGACTGTTCATGCACCTATTATAGTAAAGCTTTGACCATTCAGCATAATAATAATCAACAGGTCTTCATTTGGTGTGAGACCCTGGCTGTGACTTCCCTCACCTGGGGCCACAATTAGAGGGTTGACAGAAACTGTGACACACGACCCTATTATATAGATGTAAGTGATGTAAATGTACTGTACTGCGTTGGTATATTATTTTGTAAAGGTGTGGTAATTGATTGGTGCTGTTGTGGGGGTAGTGTCCTCAGAATACTGTGTTTTTTGTCATAAGATCCACACCTTATCTTCATCATCATCATCATCATCACCCTGTACACGTGATAATTAGGTTGTCTATCATGTTTCCTTGGACACCACAACTGTCATGTTTTTTAACTTGTTTACTCAGTAAATGAGAAATCAGCTTTAGCTAGTTCATTGCATATCACTATCAGTATTATTATCAAAGCCTGAAGGATGGAGTATACCCATTATGTGTATGATCATGTTTGACATATCAGTTTTACCTTCATTTATATAAACCTTAATTTTGTGACAGTACGTAACTTGCATCAAAGATATTCTGTATACTGATTGACCTCTTCAGGCACTTTGATGCTGTTTGTCAAATATTTGTACTGTATTAAGGATGAGATTTGCAAAGCATGCAGTCTTTTAGATCTGAATGTTGACACATAGGGAACACGTAGGGGTTGATTATATGGTTACCACCCAGCATAGTAAAAGGTTTCCTGGCTTACAGAAATCATTATGCTTGTCACTCAGGTGGCTTCACATTGAGTGACAAGCCTAAGGGGTCCTGTAAGCCAGGAAACCTTTTACAGTGCTGGGTGGTAACCATATAGCCAACCCAAATATATTCCCTACGTATCAACAAGTGGGTTAGAAGAGGGTTAGCGTCCCTCCCCGTAAAACAACTAACTCAGAGTCAAATGGCCACCCCTTGTGGGATTGCGGTGTCTGGCTGTAGATATAGATAAAAAGACATTGGAAAAGACTGCCATGCCTGATGGGGTTAATCAAGTGTATATGAACAGTTGAAGCACTATATATGTGCTAGTCATTATGGCAGTGCAATTTTGCAAGGTTTGATACAAAGGTAAAAATAGTTACAAAGGGAGACACTGCATAATATCTGCCTTTGCCACCATTTTTACAACCATATCAGTATGAATTACAGTAAGTCCTTGTTGTAGGTTGTTTTTTATGTCCTTTTTTTTGCAGTTAAGTCCACATTATATTATAAAATTGCATCCAGATAAAATTCCATTGCTATCTAAAAAGCTTGCCCCCCTGTTCTGGAGAGGGACACCTTCATGTGGTAACACTAATATGACCAGGTGATAGACTTACTCAGTCCTCTCCTTGTCCCCTGAGAGTTGGACGATGGACTGTGGAAGAGCTTCAGCCTGCAGTCCACTTGGTTCATGTTCAGATGTGCCTTGGTTGCAACTACTACTGCTACTGCCACCAGTCCCCCTCCCATTTCCAGCACCTGTGGTATGAAAAAAGTCTTGATATTTAGGAACACATGCCTTATATATATAAAGGACTTGCTGTATATCCATGTCACTGATTTTATTTGAAATTAGACAAAGGCCACAGGTGTGTCCTGTCAACGTTGTCCGTCGTTCGCGTTTCGTTTCGTTTTTGAAGGCTGCAACATGCTTGCATGCGTCAGCCTTTTTAGATTGGAGCGTGTAGCATTTTATGACCGGATGCCTTTCCTGATGTCTACCAATGACCCTTGGGTGGATTCGATCCTCCGACCCTACGGCCAGAGCAGAGCGCTCTAACCCACTGAGCCACGGCTGCTACAAATATGCTGAAACTCCTCTTGAAATGCCTTGTACAGCTTCATGGTTCCAGCCTTAATCCATTGCCAGCAGAAAAGCATGTTAGAAGCATTTACATATTTAGAGTTTGAATTTGCATTATGGGGACCTAGTTTTTATTTTTTTTTTTTTCACACAAGGCCCTGGGAGTAAGAGTAACACCACCATCTGAGTGATGTCCTTCTTTCCATCCTTGTTTCTCCCATGTGTACCTACACAGTTAACACTCAGGCTCTTGTGACTCACTCTCAGCTGAACAGAATAATCCTGCATCAGCTAAAATAGAATTCTTGAGTCATCCCAGTCTTAAGATTAATCACTGTTATTTAATGAGCAGTTACTTTTTCAAGTTCTGCATTTTCTAAATTGCTTGAAATTGCTCTGCATGCAACGTAAAACCTTTAGTACGACTGAGTTTATTTTACTCTTACTACAAAGGTGACGAGGAACCTACCTATGGTGCTGTGCAGTCTGGGTGGAGCAAAGCAGCTGTTATTCACCAGGGAGCCAAAGCTTCTCACATTTCCGTGCACCTCTCTTTAGGAAGGATCCTGGTCTGACCCTGGTGAGGTACTGTCTACCACAAGGGGCTGCTGGATTCTTGCACGGCATATGTTCTGCACAGTACCTGTAGGACGACCCCACAAAAGCAGTTGCTTACCTGTGGTCGACAGGTCTGCTTAGTCAAACAGACCAGGGATAAGCAGCAACAAGAACTCATACTACAGCATTCAAAGGAGACTCTTTGTATAATGAAGGGCTAATAGAAACTTCTGTCCCCTCCAGTATGGAAGGTCACCCCTCAGCTGAATAAAGTTGTCTGGTGGTGCTGTAGTAGGAATAAAATAAGGTAATATTACCAAAGTGAAGGGGTTTAATGTCTGTTAAGTTCTTCCAAAGCACCCTATTTTGGATTTGGACAAAGCTTTTTTTTTTCAGTCTGGATGGCAGTGTTTAATCCACCTCTCCATGCCCACACACACTTATCTAAATTCTATGCGTTCCAGTATTTTGCGTGTTATGTATAAGAGCTAATACAGTAGCTGACTCTTAGCATTAAAGTTTGTGTTTGTGTATGAGGCATCGTGTGATGGCTTGTGATGTAGCGGGAAAGCTGTGGTGTATGTAACTCGACTGGATCTCCATATACCATACATGCACATTACAGCTCATTTGACTACTTTTTATGACTGATGATGTACCTGTTTTGAAATAATACAACTGTATGCTGTGATTATCATGAACAGTTGGGATGTGAACAGCTGTGAGTTTTTTAATCTCTGAAGGTCATCATATATCCAGTGGAGAAAAATTGACTGAAGCTAGTTGAAACGTTTATAGTTTTTTAACAGTGTAACTTAATGTTTTGTGTTCATTTATGTCAGTGTAGATTACAGTACAGTATTTTATTGTAGTTACCGGTATATGTTAATCTTAGATGAGTTTTTCACTTAATTTTTTTAACCCTAAAAATAATGTAAATAAAATTATTACTTTTATTTCTGTTGATATACAGTGCATGTTCATTTTGTGATGTGAAAAATTGAGAATGTAATACATAAGTACAGTACTACATACCAGCAATTGATACAGGCGGGTCCCGTTATACGAGCATCCAGTATACAAGAAACTGATGAAACAAGAATGGGCAGTTTAGACCCAAAGTCGGTGATGCGAGGAGGGTCAATTAACCTAATCCTATTTTTCCCGTGCATTATGTACTCCATTATATTAGTTTCAGCCCCCGCCCCCCCTTTAAAAACTAACATACGAGTATCCACTGTCTGAGCAGTCTTGCTGTAACACATCTCACTCATATAACAGGACCCGCCTGTACCTGAGCTTATGTTGTAAATCAGTGTGTAACCCTTCCCTGTCATTACATCATTGAACTTGGAAGAAATATACCCACATATAGATACAGTATAAAGAATGTTATCACAGTGTGAGTTTAATTCTTCTGCATTGTAAAATCAAGACACATCATTGAATTTGTTGCATTGCTGACAAAGAATACACTGGAAATGAGTAATGTGAATATCAGAATGCTTGTTAGGACTGTGGAGGAAGTCTGCTAAGACAGGGAAATGTTTATTACCCCCTTAACCGCGGGGTTGACGGAGGTGGTTCCTGCCCGTACCGTGGGGGGGTAATTATCCGACTCACTTTTTAAAAATATTTGCCAAAAATCAGTTTTTGTCGTAGAGTATTATAATTACATATGCATATGGCACATACCTTCAGCTTTCTCATGGGATGCTTTTTTAGCACTCGTTGACTACCGTATGACTTGTGGAGACTTCTGAAGTTGGGTAACGAAGTCTCCAATTTACACTTCCTGACAGCCCGTAATATGAATACCAATGCCTGATGTTATCACTAGAAATGCTTATCAATTATTTCCCAGGAGGTTTGATTCATGGCCACCGACCGTCACGAGAGTGACGACCTGCGGTTAAGTGGTTAAGAAGATACATTTTGGGGAGTAATTCTTCCTTTTGGATAGTTCTCTGCATTGTGAGGACTGTATTTGTCCCCTGTTGGTGTCTTGCAGAATGGTTGTTTATGTTTGTGTTTACAGGCTCACCACACAGGATGGAAAGCTGGGGCTTAGAGATGCAGGGTGGTCCATACACTGTACCTCCCATGCAGAGAATTCAGTACTGAGGGATGGCTCAGTCAAGTTACCAATGTCTTCCCTAAAAAAAAAATAAATAAAAAAAATAAGCAAGCCAATCATTGGTACATACTGTATATAATAAGGCAAACTAACCTGTCACTAGTTACATCTGCATGCAGGAGGTTGGAATGAGATGAAATAGAGGACTGTAGGTGAGATAGGACAGTGATGAGGTAGGGGAGAACCAGGATAGGATTCTGAAAAAAGATAGGGTATGGTCAGGATGTTGCACTACTTGTACAGTATTAGGATAATGTTAGAATAAAATAGGATATTAAAATATGCTATTATGAACATCACTGTGGTTAGATATTCCAAATACACTGTAATATGAAAACATTGGCAGACCAAAGGTATACAATGTTATTTTCAAAGATAAAAACCACGATCTTGATTTCTTAAAACAGGACATTGCAGTGGTGAGTCGGGGGCAGGATAAGATTGTGAAAAGGTAGGGTAGGGGCAGATTATGAGAGCATTAGGATAAGGTTGGGACAAATAAGGGACACTGGAAGTTTTGTATCCACGTGTTTATTGGGAGTGCTATATTGCCCCAATATGTATCCTCTTCTGGCATGAACAGGGAGGCAACACATGCATTTTCATACAGCAGGGTAGTAGGGAAGAGAAGGGGGTGGTAAGGAGAGGGGAGGGAGAGAGAGGGGAAACCATGAGATTACCGTAGGTGTAGAAGAAAAACATTACTCAAGATTCGACAGTGTAAAGACAGGGTTAAGGTCAAACAGGTAAGAACATGGAGGGAAGATAATAAGATAGGTTACAGTAGGGTGGAGAGATTTAATAATATAGGATAGAGCAGGGAGGGAAGATAGTAAGATATGTTACAGAAGGGAGGGAAGATAAAATAGGTTACAGCAGGGAGGGAAGATAAAATAGGTTACAGCAGGGAGGGAAGGTAATGAGATAGGATAGTCCAGGGAGGAAAGTTATGGGATGGAGGGGGGAGAGGGGATAAGGGCAGGACGAGCATAGAGTACGGTAGGGCCAAGATAATGTCGGCTAGAACCATTAATACGGGTGGGTGGATATGCAGTAGAAATTTCAGCCTAGAAGTAAACACTAAGCAAACCAGGGATAGCCGGTCCGTTTTGCGTAACTTCAAACTTGATTCACTGAACAGACTATACCTGTATTGAAATGTAATAATTTTGTCTGAATTTATTTTGTAGTGTAAAAGTACCAAGATTTTTATTATTAATGTAGTTTTGTTATGACTTTTTTTTTCCTACCTCACCCATTTTTAAGCTGAAATGGGGTCAGGTTGGTGATGAACAAGTATGCATTATTATTATTACTTTTATTATTACTGTTATAATTATTATTTTTGTTAATGGTATCTGTGGTGCCTAACTTTGCTGCAGACAAAAAGGTGGATGGCTGGTTATAAATGTAACATGGAAAGATACTGCACTAATCACCCTTTTTGGCATGATGGCAGTGACTATTAAATTTGAAGGTGGTACTTTGAGTGTACAGGGCTGTTGGATAGGTTGAATGGTACTGCCCTTATAAAACTTATGATCTTATGCTTTAAAATCGAATCACAAAAGGGCAAGGTATACCCTCAGATTTTGATGATTATTTCTGAAGCAAGTGATGAAGATAGAACCTGTCTGATCTCCATGTTTGGTGAATGCACTCTATATGTGGGCTGCACGCTGGTCATGGTAACAGTCACAGGCATTACCTATATGACCAGTATTTATTAGGGGTTTGCTTTGCCCTTTGCAATGTATGTTTTATGCATACCAAGGTCAGCCTAGGAATTCTGGGTATTCTATCTGGGAGAATCTGCTGTGCTTGGGACATGGTGAGGTGCATACTGGTAGATCTGGCAGAAGATTGAAAATACTGATTGTTATGAAGCTTTAATTTTCTTTTTCATAATGTGGCTGTATAGCTTCCAGTTCCTATGAAAAGCACAATTATTGGTTGCCGATTCCATTTAGCATAGAATAATAGAATTATGTTTTCAGTTAAATGCCTGTAATATACATTGTAGGTATTTTTTGGTCATGTATTTCAGTTGTAATACATATTTTTATCTTAATGTTTGTATTTCTTTCCTGTGATGAATGGTATAGTTATACAGAAAGATGCTTTTATTTTGGTTTCAAGGAGGCCAGAGTTTACATGATGATGAATTTTTTAAACAAGTAATTTTCCAGTGGTCAGAGGAGGCTGTAAGTTCTTCTACCATTCAGACACTATTAGAGATGTAGGGTGGTCTCCTAAGACTTAAATGATAAGGACTACAATAGTCCAGCTTTAAACCCTCTTATGCCCCAATCCCTCTGCAGAGCCCCCATAAGGGTTTAATATTAAAGGATTTACTTGTGTTGTACAATACAGTATTTACTTGTTACCATTTCCAGCAGTTTTGTGAAGAAATATCAAAGATGAATGGTTTACAGTATTTTTTTTGTCAAAGTCCAAAGGTCTGATGTCTAAGGGACTGATGTGACAAATGGTAAACATTTGAAACAAGAGGCTGTTAGTTTTATTCCAGTATAATAGTCATATTGAAATCTTGCCTCTCCTTGCAAAGAGTCTGTTGTATGCCTCACCAAAAGCCTCTTCAGCTCCTCCATCTGTGGCTTCTTCAGGCACAAGGCACTCCTGGCAAAGTGGTCAGGTAGTTCTTCCTGGGGCTTAACCATACTCCTCTTGTGTACAATGCTCAATGGCTGCTGATCAACTTCTTGGCACATCCCCACAACTTTGCCCTGATGTATCTTACTAGGACAAAGAGAAAAGTTGGCTATGGCAAAGGCTACTTCTGTCATGGGGTTAACTAAGATCCTGCCTACTATCACTACTATCATGCCATGGTTCTTGTACTCCACCAATCCCAGGGCAGTGTGCAGTATGTCAGATCTTGTAAGGCAGCAGCATCTCTGATTCGGGGGATAAATTAGTCCATCTGGTCGTCACTAATAGACTTCCATGCTCCACGGCCCTCACCGTTACGTAACACTCCTCCCTCCTAGCCACATTTGCAATGAATGGAAGTCAAACAAACAGCGACGAGACACCAGGCAGTCCAAATTCAAGATGCATTGGTCCACAATGTCGGCAACACGCAGCCTGGGTCTCTTCCTTCCTCTCCAGCTGTATCCTGACATCCACTGATCCCCTAAGCTCAGCACAGTGTCCTGTGACTCCACAAAACTGCTTCAAAGTTTCTGGAAGCTGCTGATGACTCACCACATCCAGCCACACCAAAAGTCTCTGATCCAGTATTGGTGACCTTTGGGCAGGTTACCCCTTCAGTCTTACCATCCTCCTGATAACTGCCTGAGGTAGCTCCCTTGCACAAGGTCACATGTGGGGCACTCTTGACATAGGTTGGCTGCTGCCCCATTGCACCAGCCACCCTTAGTTTCCCTCTTGAGGGGCCTGCTCTGACTTCTCTTGTTGGGTCTTCCATTTACATTCCTTCTTTTCAGGTTTCCCTGTTGTCCACAAGCCCGACACTCTACCATCTTGATCCTGCTTCCATCATCTTTTTGTTGATCTCTCTTCCTCTTGCAGCAGTTTTCCTTTTGGTGACCTTTATTATCACAGTAGCAGCACGCTTCATTGAATGTACCCATGCTCTTCACTAAGCCTTTACATGCCTTGAAGCCAGTACTGATGTCCGTGTCGAAGCATGAATAGCTGGACTTTAGGTAGCACTCAGACTCAAAAGCACTGACTAGAGCTTGCTGTAGGTTCACTGGTTTGGCCTGCTTCACTTCCACCTTTAATGGGGACCGTCTAGGGCATCAATGAAGTGGTCCAAAAATAGCGCCATCAAGAAGTCAGAATTGGCTCCTGGGTAAGCTTTATGAGCCAAATCCTGTAGGTCCTGTGTCAGTTTGTCAGTTCTTGTGGACAGTCTCCCCTCTCCTGCAGGTGTAAGTCCAGAACTGGGACTTAAAGTCGTCCCCTCCCCCCTCCCTGGTGTTTTGTCCCATACCTCTGCTCCCATCCAGGCCCCTCCCCACTCTTTCTTTTTTTGTTTTTTTCTTATGTGTCCGACTCTGGGCATAGGCTTCACAGCCTGCTCTCAAGGCCCAGTCGTCCTCTTACAATCTACATGTCACCACTTCGGCGCTTAACACCCACCGTCCATATTGAATACATGCTAGGGCTGTCTCATACAGGACTGGTGTATTGGTATTAGCGGGGTCATTTTTACGACATGTCGGCGGGTCTCCTGGTAGATCAGTAAAGCCTGATTTAATGAAATTCAAATTCTTAAACTGTTCCCTGCACCAGCGAGGATTCGAGCCTGGGTCCCTCGGGACTGCAAGCCAACTCTCTACCGATCGAGCTAAGCTTGCTGTAGTCATCTCAAATTCCTTCATCCAGCCATGCAAATACCTCCACAGAAGAACCCTTAAGGCTGGAAGCCAGCTGAACTGTACACTGCCAGTCTTCTCACTCATTCTGACTGACCAAAGAGCTCAAACTGAGCACGATAAGCCTCCCAAGGCACTTTGCCATCAAAATTCTGAGTTTTTTTCTTCACAGACATGTGCATACCTCCTTGCATGGCCCTACTGTGACTCACAGAAACATATTAAGGGGCGCTGGGATTTAGCATCTCACTACCCCCTTCCACACACCTGTCACTAGCACTGTTGAAGGAGGGAGTTTGACCTTGTACTTCATTTCCTGTTCTTCACTTCTCATTTTATCCCCCATTGTACAGGAAACTTCTTCCCTCACTTCTCTTATCTGGTAGCTTCTCTCTACCTCACTGTACACCACCTCATGTTACTTCAGTTTCCTGGTCACATCTTGCCACTTCTCACGATCTCCTGAAACTGCCTCTGTTTAAATTCCTCTTGTAGCTGATGAAGCTCCTGTCTCTGCCTACTTAGTTGTTCCTCTAATCTTGCATAGTGTTGTGCTCAGACTTTTTTTTGTTCTGCCTGATGTGCTCTTATCACTGCAAGTACAGGATATCTTTCTTTTCTTCTAGCTGTGATTCTAGATATCTCGCTTGTTCTTGCTGTGCTGTCAACACTAAGTAGTCTATATCTTTCTTTTGTTCTGTCTGCTGTTTCTTTTGTTCTCAATATTCCATTTTTTCTTGTGTTCTCAATATTGTGAGTACTGTATATCTTTTTTTTTTTTTTTAATCTCAATATTTCTTTTGTTCTTCTTGCTGCTCCTTTTTACTTCTTGATATTCCTCTTGCTCTTCTTGCTGTGCTCTAATATTGCTGTACAGCACATCTGCCAAAGATATGTCCTCCGATTTGGCAGCCTGTCCACACGTCTCCATCTCTCAAGACGTATCCCACTTCTGAGGTTGGTTGATCCATCGAAAACGACACGTAAACAGGCGTGGTTACCAAAAGGCAGCTGAACACACCTGGGATTTATACCTTCTAGGCATAGCTGAGGTCTGTCTATCTATCTAAAGCCAGATGACATAATCCCATAAGGGGTGGTCGTTTCGTGAATTAGTTGTTTTATGGGGAGGGGCACTAACCCTCCGCCAATCCACCTGCTGACTGGTAGGGAATACGTATGGGTTGGTTATATGTGTTAGGCGATGTGTTCAAAGTTCAACTACACTCGACCCTCGATTTGGCGGACTAAAAGGGGAGGTCTAGTCCGGGAATCACAAAAGTCTGGGAATCACAAAAGTCCAGGGGCCACTGCCCATTCCCCTAAGTTTACCATACTCGGTCTGGCAATCACCAATATTCAGTTCCCGCCCCAGACTTTTCCAACACTTTGTCCAGCATTCAGCATTACATGTACTAACATAAGTTACATACAAAACTTGGTTTACAACATATGACTATATAAAAGGAAAAATAAATGCCTGTACTGTATATTTAACATACTGTACTATATATGTATTGTACTGTAGAGAGGATGCAGGTGTATGCCGTGATCGTAACATATGTTACATACAAAACATGGTTTGCAACATATGACTACTGTATATAAAGGGAATAATAAATACCTGTATATTTAACATACAGTACGGTATATGTATTGTATTGCAGAGAGGATGTTGGTGTATGCCGTGATCGTATAGTGGTTTCCCGAATAGCTTAAACTATTCGAAGTCAGACACGACATCCATAGGTGAATCTGTAGCACCACTGGAGTCGTGTTGAGCTGCATGTGAGCTGCTTGGTTCAGGAGGCTGTGGCTTGGCAGTGGCAGACTGGCTCATACCACTGGGGCCTGGTTCAGGAGAAGACGGCTTGGCAGTACGTGGTTTAAAAAAGATATCAATCTTAGTGTGTTGCATCACAATAATTTTTGCACAGAGAAGCCGGAGCTGGTCGTAATGCTCCTGAATGTCCTTGTTGTTTCTGTTTGCCACATATTTAAGTACGGTAACGTATCTGCACATTCCCTGACCACAGACATGTTAATGGATGTTGGTGGCTAGACGTCACTCTCCTCACTATCGCTGCTCCTCTCCCCAGTCACTGTTGCCAATATCTGTTCCTCGGACAATATTTCATGCCCCTCTGCAGCTTCATTTTCTTCTATCCACTCATGAATGTCATCTAGCGTAACTGCATTTTCCGCACCCCTATGGAGAAGTGCATGGAAGTCTGATGCCTCGAACCCCTCCAAATCACAGTCATAATCTTCGTCCTTGCGGAGTTTTTGCCACGCGTTGGTAAGCGTGGAATGCTTAACGTCGCCCCACGCCTCAGCCAAGTTGTGGACGGCACAGCGGATATTGTATGATTTAATATTCTCCAGGGTTCTCTTCCCTCTTGTATCATCTCCCCTGTCAGCCTCAGTCTCCAACACATCCAGCACTTCGTCAAGATATTTTCTCTGGTACCCCTGCTTCAGTGAGCTGATTACACCTTGATCCATTGGTTGGATCAATGAGGTGCTGTTTGGGGGTAAAAATATGCATTTTATCTTTCCGTCAGCACTCTGCAAAACATCCTGGGTGGGGTGGGCAGGGGAATTGTCCATTAGGACTAATGCCTTCACTTCTGCAGGTGGGATTTTCAGCACCTTTTCCCGGTGGTTCCTTACTTCAGGCACCAGGTGATGATGGAACCAGTCTTCACAAATCCAGCTGGTGAACCACGCTTTGCTAGAACTGTAATACTGTAATGTACAGGAAGCTCGTTCATACAATCCTTAAGTGTCCTGGGTTTTGCAGACTTTTCCACAATTGCCAGTCTGAACCTGTGTGTACCTGATGCATTACCACCACACATCACTGATAACCGCTCTTTATTAACCTTTTTACCTGGCATCTTATGCTCGTCCTTCCTTGCCTGGGTATTATTAGGTAAGGCCTGCCACATAACCCCAGTCTCATCCACATTATAAATTTGACTTTGTGATAAATGTTCATGCTTAATAAGATCATCTACCTTCAATCGAAATGGTTCAACACTCTCAACGTCGGCACTGGCAGCCTCACCTGACACTTTCACACTATGGATGCCATGGCGTTTCCTGAAACGCCACAGCCATCCATCACTTGCCTTAAAATCAGCGATACCAATGTGTGCCACAAGCTTTGCAGCACTGGCAGCAAGCTCCACACCTCTCACTGAGACACCACAAGCCCACTGTTGAACATACCACTTGTGCACAGCTGCATCTAAGTCATATGTTTTCTACCTGAGCCAGTCTTTGCCTCAGACACAGAAAACTTCACAGCATAATTCTGCAGCTTTTCTTTTGCTTTTCTGATGTCAGATACAGTCTTTTGTTTTACACCATACTCCTCACACCATAGCAACAGACTTCCCAGCCTCAAGTTTCCTTATTAACTCAAGTTTTGGGGACACTGAGAGATGCACAGGCTTCAGTGTGCGCTTGATCACTTTCTTCGGGGTTGGTGGTGCCATCCTGGAGTTATAAACTGTTCAGATAATGCTCAAATGTAAAGCCACTTTACACCACGAGACAACAGTAAACGAAAAAGTGGTGCAAATGCGGACACCTAGCAGGGGGCCCGGACTTTGACTGGGAAACGTAAGGGATCGCTGTGCGTGGGAAATTTGAAAATGTAAGTTTCAGAATTTCCATTTTTTTGTCCGGGAAATCCGATATCCAGGAAACTGGGGTCCGCAAAAGTAAGGGTCGAGAGTACTTGCTCTTTGATCACGCGCACTAGCCTAGGGTTCTTTTTCTAGACCGGGTCTAAAGCACACTAATAGAGGAACAAGGCACAAAAACTCTGGTCAACCAGTCTTATATGTACTGTATTTTTTTTTTTTTATGCAAGGAAGAAGGAACCAAAGGCCAGGACCCGCATACTGTTCCTTCCAAGAAAAAGTAAAAACAATACAAAAGAGAGCCAAATTCAAGATCCATTCATTTCGAGATGCCTGGACACACTGCGTTTGAAAGATTGGAGATCATAGGAAGTAGGAAATACAGACAGAGGGAGACAGTTCCAGAGTTGACCAGTTGCATAAATGAAGGACTGGGAGTAACGGTTAACTCTTGCATTAGAGAGTTGGACAGAAAAGGGATGAGAGTTTGTTGCTAGACGGGTACTACGTGCCTGTCGTAGAGGTGGAGGGATGCAAGCAGACAGTTCAGAGGAACAGTGACCATTGAAGTAGCGATAGAAGAGAGATAAAGAAGCAACAGTGCGGCATAGAGACAAAGGTCGAAGGGAATCAGTAAGAGGAGGAGAGTTAATGAGATGAAAAGCCTTTGACTCCACCCTATTGAGAAGAACTGCGTGTGGGGAGCCTCCCCAGACATGAGAGTTGTACTCCATACACGGGCGAATAAAACCCGTGTACAAGGTCAACAACTGTGCAGGGGTAAAGAAAGTTCGGAGTCAGCCCAGCACACCTAATCTCTTGGAAGCAGATTTCACAAGAGATGTAATATGTTCTTTCCAAGACAAATCCCGAGAGAATGAAACCCCTAGCATGTTCAAGGATGATGCAGGACTGAGCTGGACATTATTAAACATTAGTGGGTAATCCTGAGGAAGATTTTGTCGGGTTGATAAGTGTAAGAACTGAGTTTTTGATGCATTAAAAATAATCTTGTTATTTTTACCCCAATCAGAGATATGAGCCAAGTCAGACATTAGGTGTGCCATAGCCTCATCCCTTGTTTGCTGAAGTAACTGCTGAGATGGACGTTGCGGAAATCGAATGGAAAGGTGAAGGGTGGAATCATCAGCATATGAGTGGATAGGGTTAGATGTACAGCTTAGAAGGTCATTAATGAATAAAAGAAAGAGAGTTGGTGATAGGACAGGGCCCTGAGGAACACCACTGTTGATAGGTCTAGGAGAAGAACGATGGCCGTCTACAACAGCAGCTATAGAACGACCAGAAAGGAAGCTAGGGATGAAGGCACAGATAGAAGGATAGAAACCGTAAGAGGGCAGCTTGGAAATCAAAGATTTATGCCAGACTCAATCGAAAGCCTTTGAGATGTCAAGTGCAATGGCAAAGCTTTCGCCAAAGTCCCGAAAGGAGGATGACCAGGAGTCCGAAATGTAGGTGAGAAGGTCGCCAGTGGAGCACCCCTGATGGAACCCATACTGACGATCAGAAAGAAGGTTGTGACAGGAAAGGTGCTTTAAAATTTTTCAGTTAAGAACTGATTCGAAAACTTTTGATACACAGGATGTTAAAGCAATTGGACGATAGTTAGAGGGTTGGGAATGGTCACCCTTCTTTGGGACTGGCTGAATGAGAGCAAACTTCCAGCAAGAAGGAAAGGTACAATTTGAGAGACAAAGGTGAAAGAGTTTACCTAGGCAGGGTGTAAGCACAGAAGCACAGTTTTTGAGGACAAAAGGAGGGACTCCATCAGGCCCATATGCCCTGTTAATATTGAGGCCAGTGATGGCAGAAAATACATCAGCTGAAGAAATTTTAATGCCAGTCATCAGGAAGTCTGAGGGGGGAAGTGATGGAGGAACAGCACCGGAATCGTCTAAGGTAGAAATGGAGGAGAAAGTCTGAGCAAAGAGATCTGCTTTATCAGTAGAAGAAATAGCTACAGAATCATCAGAGTAGAAAAGAGGAGGGAAGGATGATGAGGTAAAGTTGTTAGAAAGGTTTCTGGCAAGGTGCCAAAAGGAGCGAGAAGAATTCGAGTTGGAGAGTTGGGAACATTTAGCACGGATGAAATTATTTTTAGCAGAGCGAAGAACAGACTTAGCACAATTCCGGGCAGAAATATAAAAAAGATGTGATTCAGGGGTGGGTTGGCTCCGGTACCTTTTAAAGGCCCTCTCTCTGTTGCGGACAGCATTAGAACAAGCGTGATTAAACCAAGGCTTTCTTGCATTAGTCAGAGGATATGAAAAAGGAATGTATGCTTCCATGCCTGAGAGAATAACCTCCGTAATGCGCAGGGCACACCCAGACGGCTCCCGGCCATGGAAGCAATAATCATTCCAAGGAAAATCAAAGAAGTACTGCCTGAGGGCCTCCCAGTCTGCAGCTCCAAAGTGCCACAGGCGGCATTTCTTTGGAGGGTCCACAGGCTGTACTGGAGCAATAGGACAGGTTAAGGTAATAAGGTTATGATTGGAGGAGCCCAACGGAGAGAAAAGATTAACGGTGTAAGCAGAAGGATTAGTTGTTAGGAAAAGGTCAAGTATGTTGGAACTCTCTCCAAGGCAGTCAGGGATATGGGTAGGGTGCTGTACAAGCTGCTCTAGGTCATTAAGGATAGAAAAGATGTAGGCTTGTTCATCAGGTGGATCAGTGAAAGGAAAGGAAAGCCAAAGGTGGTGGTGAACATTGAAATCTCCTAAAATGGAGATTTCAGAAAATGTGTTCCATCGTAGAAGTAAGATAATCAAAGAATTTTTGATAGTCAGTAGAATTAGGAGATAAGTAAACAGCACAGATATATTTAGTCAGAGAATGACAGGAAAGCTGAAGGCAGAGAGTAGAGAATTCAGAAGAATCAAGTTCAGGAACACGAGAGCAAGATAGATCGTTGCGTACATATACACAACAGCCACCTTTGGCTTTGAAATGAGAATAAAGTAGGAGGATACAGAAAAGGGTTTGCTGTCAGTTGTCTCAGACAGCTGAGTCTCAGAAAGAAAGAGAAGGTGAGGTTTAGAGGAGAAGAGGTGGTGCTCAACAGCGTGAAAGTTAGAGGAAAGGCCGCGAATGTTACAGAAATGAAGGAGTGAGTCAGACAGTGGTTCCAGGCAGCTCCGAGAGTCGTCACTGGGAGAAGAGCGGATGGTGGGGGCATTTGTGGTCCCCCCCCCTGGGGACTCCGAGGCACGATTTTCATTAGCCATTTTTAAAAAATTTGGAAAGGAAGTGTAGTGTGTAGCGTGTATGAAGTTTGGTGTTGACAGTTGGAGAAACTTGTATTGGAGAGCATGCTGGTCTACTCTCTGTGTTACTGAGACACTGAAAAAGTTCAGCAAAGGGGGATGGTCAGGAACAAGTCCTGAGCGCTGATGAAATGGGAGCTCCAGCTCTCCCTGTCATCAGCTTTCCATCCTCCTTGGGAGTACTGCCCTGCTCGACTGGTGCTACAGTCTCCTCCACCCGAGTATACCGTATTACCTTAAATTCGTACAATCCAAAGTAAAATGTAGAGATCCACAGTGGCCTAATACACTAGTCTAGTTTCAGGCACCTTCAGGACCAGAGGGCTCTGGTCTGGGCTAAGGGCGTCTCGTCAGCCTCAGGTGTCGGCAGGGTGTTGGGGGAGTCCTGTTGGGAGTGCCTTCACTCAGAAGGCATGGGACAGTTGCAGAGGGCCGCGTCGTCCGGGGTGATCTGCTGGGCAGCGTGGAGGACGGCCCTTCTCTTTGGAGGCCTCGCCTGGAGGTTCGGTCCTCGGGACTTGGGCTGAACAGACAGAGTAAGCACACTTATCTGTGCCTACTCTGGGGAGGAGGTCACCTGCTGATGGGGCTGGGGAGGTTGCGCCCCTGTGTCCTGGGGATGCCTCGGCAAGTTTGGGGGCTGTGGTCACCTCAGGGTCGGGATGCCGTCAGGTACAAGCTGCAGCATCTTCTGTGAATGTCCGACAGCTGGGAGTCTCGTCTGGGCACGAGCCAGATTGCTCATACTCCAGGAACCACAACGGGGCCTTGCTAGATCTCCTCCAGTAGCAGCTTCTCCTGGGGTGAGGAAGAGGGGAGGGGTGTCTCACTCAGCCACAGGAACGGCAGGCTGAGCCAAAGACGTCCTCCTTGGGGGAAGTCACAGGGGGTGAGGGACGGTTGGTGTTGGTTCCCTCCCTAGCGCGGCTAGTGGCCGCTGCCGAGGTCCCGAGAGCAGAGGGGATAGAGCGAATACAGGCTATCTCTCTTCTGATGGTGCGGCTAATTGACATCACTGGCGCTCAACTTCCCGAGTGGCTTGTGAGCACAGTGTGGCTATAGAGGCCGTCACCTGTCCGCTAGTGCAGCTAAAGGCCATCACTGGTGCCTTATTGGGTGAGGCGCAGCTGGTGGCTGTTACTGGCCCATCGGTGCGGCTAGTGGCCGTCACCAGAGACCCTTTTCCCTAATGGATGGTGAGTGTAGTGTGGCTAGTGGCAGTCACTCGCTCACTGGTGTGGCTAGAGGCCATCACCCGTGTCCTGTGAGGTGAGAGGACAACAGGCGAGGTGCGGCTAGTGGCCGTCACCAAGGTCCAGCTCTCAGGGGCAGCTGCAGAAAGAGAATGTGCGTTGACCTTCTCTCCCCTAGTGTGGCTGGTGGCCATCACTGGTTTCTGCAGAGGGGGGGATGCAACTATGGAGTGGCTAGTGGCCGCCACTCGGGTGCTGTCTGGGACTGTAGATTTAGTCCCACCCCAAACCTGTCCAGTGCTGTTCTGGCTGAAGAGTAACTTGCCGGGACCGCGGAGTTGATGTTGGTCCGTCTAAGGGTAAGAGGGGTGCAAAGTATTAAGGAACGTAGGCCCATCTGGTCCGATGCCTTTACGCACTTGTTGCGCCTCCCAGTTGTCTCCTTGTGGGGTTGGTGTTACACCCCTGTTGTCCGTCTGTGGGGTGTGCATTGTGCCGTCCCACCTGTGGTGCTCCCTCCCCTGGTGTTTTCCTGGGGTGACTATTCCAATATGGTTATCACCCAGCAATGTAAAATTGTTTCCTGGCTTACAAGAAATTATTTGGCTTGTCACTCAATTTAAAGCTACCTGAAAAGGAAAGAGGAGTAATAAAATGCGACAAGGAAAATGTGAATAATAGGAAGAGAGGGCAGACACAGAAAAAGAGTGATAAAGGTGAAGGAAGAAGTAGGCAGCACTACATTCAAGTGAGTGGACAGCTAAGGAACTGATACATTTGCAAAACATTGTTGCTTCTCTCTGTCTCTCACGTTACCTTGCTCACTGTCCGTCCATTGACTGACTCTGGCTGACTACTCCGTCTTTCACTGATTAGCTCTCACTGTCTGACTCAGTCACTGAGTATCACTGTCCGTCTGCCACTGACTCACTGTTCACTCACTGTCCCTTACCAACTCTGACTCTCACTGTCTGACTGGCCCTGACTCGCTGTCCCACACAAACCAATTATCTGCAACTCGCTGTCTGACTCTAAGCTGAACTTCTGAACCTCACTCTCTCTGAGTCTCGGACGCGGGACGGTCACTTTAAATACCCACCTCCCCTTGCCCCGACTCCACTTACCAGGGTCTGCCCATAGGTCATTTGGCCCTGCACCCCCTCCCCATTTTCTAAAATCTTTACGATGCCCCTGGCCACGTCTTCCTTGCATCTGCTTAGAGGCAGATCCTCGTCGCAACTGATAACCCTGAGTTGTAGTTGTTGGAAGAGCTGTCTTTTGTTGTTACAATCTTTCCTTGTTTGTTTTCCTAAAACTTATTTTGATTATCAGTGATGTCAGATTCAGCTAGAAAGTGGTTTTGGTGCGACTTTCGCATCAACGATATAATCACCTCTTGATGAATGAATATACAATATACGTTTTGTAACTTCATTGTCATATTCTGTGAGATGGAAAAAACTCACACGGTCGTACTTGAATTAATATAATTAGCACCGGCCCTCAAAGAAGGCAAAGTTGAAGCAAGAGTGAGAATCCCAGCCCCAGTTCCAATAATTTTGTAATTAATATATAATAATGCATACGTCACTTGAACACATGTTTCGGTATAATATCGACCAGAGTATGGTCAAAGCTCATTACTTTTTAACATAAGTGTATGCATGATTATTGTATAGATTTAAATAGGGTTTTTGGAAGACTGAAAGGAGTCCCCGACAGAACGGAATGAAAACAGTGGTTGAGAGAGGCTGAGAAATTTCTTCAGATAAGGAGTGTTTACGGCGGGTTGTGAGTGTGCTGGGCGTGGCTGAGTATGATGCGGCTTTTAACAAGATGTCTCGTGTAGGGGGAGGGGCGAGGAACAAGCCCAGGACCTCGCAGGATGTGTGTGCAGACTGTGGGGCGCCAGGTAACACCTCTTACTCCAACACAACTTTTTGCCCGTGGTGTAGATTTGTCTTCAGCAGCTTCTGTCGCATTACCTACCCGCTGATACCTGCCTACTGCATGCCTTCACACCACGCTTTCCTCTACTGGACTCTTCCCCAGTACCAGTTTTGTTCAACATATGTATCATAAATGTATAAAGAGTTCAGAGTAATGATCCTGGGTATTTCATTGAACTCACACAATAAAAACTGCTATAGTAATGTTAGGCGTTCTTCAGAAAGCTTATAAATTTTTTCCATTGCTCTGTTGCTGCTGGCATTACTAGGGTGGTCAGTGATCAGCAGGTTTCATGAGAATGTAATCACAGGGGATGATTGGACTATAATACAAAGTTTTGTTTTTCAAGTTGCTTACCAGATCATTACAAAGTTAATCCATCTGTAGCCAAGAAATTATGGAATAAAACTCTTAGTGCTGGAAATTGTTATCATTAGTTCAGACATTAGCAACATGTCCGAACCTTCGAAGCAGTAAGAAAACTGGAAAATTTTTATAATCACTCTCAGCCAGTGAACACTGACATTAATGCAGTACTGGTATGCTCTTTACTGCACTTAAGCCTACTAAATACTTTCATAAGTGCTTTTCTACTTATCTAGTAAATCAGGAAGCGGAGGAGGTTCTCCAGTTCGTCTCTGTGTTCTTTATTGCCTTTATGTTAAAATAAGCTAATATAGTTTACCCTGACGTAACCCAACACACCAACCCATCTCAACTCAACCCAAGCTAACCTAACTTAACCCAGTTTTAATGATGTGGTAATGGACAGAGCTTCAAGTTTTACAACCCCACTTCACTCCTTATTTACTAAGTTTAGGCTAGTACTGAAAAGTACATTTTGCAGCATGTGTATGGAAGAGAAATTGCTTAAGACTTTCTTGGCCTAAACTAAATAATGAACCTGTTAATTTCAGTGTTACTTGGGTGAAATACTGATATAACACCACAAAATTATTACAACCAGACAATAAGGAAGCAAGCCTCTGGCTGGCAGTTGGGAAGGGAGGGCTGGATCATTCCACTACAAATTCAGGTGATCCATATTATTGTAGTATTTTTGGTATATACTTTTCTACTTGTATCTGCAGTAAACTGCTGAAAAATTACTTACGGTACAGTGCTAAAGTTTCATTGCTGCCGATGGCCCATATCCCTCAGTTAACAGGACCAGTTGTTTGGATGGTTTTGATATTTGAGAACACATTCTTTATTCATGATGCCCACTGCCTGGGTAACATTGGAATGAAAAACATTTTGTTAACATTCTTGATCTTTTGTGTGCCTTGCTTAGGGTGTAAACTTCGTAGTTTATTCCTTAAGGTGCACAATTCCTCCAACATATCACTTTCCTTCCTGTTACCACTTTGGCCTAAATACTCACTGTCCACACTGAATACATGTAAAGGCCGTCACATTCCGGGCTGGTATATTGGCACAATGGAAGTGTTTCTCGTGAATGACCTCTATAATGTTTTAACTAAATTCAAATAATCAAGCTCTTCTATAATAGCTTATGATTGAAAGGCTCGGAGAACTGCTTGATGCAGTGTATGACAAAATTTTGTGGCATTTTGAGATAATTTATTAATTGGTTTTTGCATCAAGACCGATGCCAACTTCTAGATACATAATTTTTTTTATAAAACTTTTAATGTTAAGGTACTGTAACCCCTTGAGGTCAGGCAGTGTTTATAAAATCGACCGTCAGGATCAGGAATTTTTCGCAGAAAATGAGTGATTTTTCAAAAATTGCTCCAATGAAAACTACCAAACCTATCATAAAAATCTGTATACCCAACAAAGTACAGCTCTGTAGCTGAAAAATGAGTGGTGTTCCAATGTCGTACAATTATTTATTGTAGAGCAGTGGCTGAGATGTGCTAGGAACCGCGTGTGTGGGGTTCGAGGCAGGAGCATCACCCTCCATTGTTCACAGTCAGCACAAGACTGAGAGGGGTAGGGTAGGATACGCAGCAAGTGGTGGGAGTGACGTGGCAGATTCCTTAGTCAATGTTGTGATTCATACAATGGCGCTTGTTTTTAAATTAACGGCACGCGGTGCTAAACCTTCTGGAATGAGGACCGATGTCCCCATGGCACATGTTCCAGAATGGGGACCAACCTTTTGGGGTTAAGAGTGGGAAACTAAGCTTAAACTTGATTATGTGGCAAATACCAGTAGCTAATGTTTACTACAGTATTTGGCATGGAGAGTGACATTGTACTTTGCCAGTGGACAAGTGTTCCATGTCAGGTGCTTTCCTTCTGGGGATGTTTTTTTTTTTTTTTTTGGGTATCTAGGCTATATCCAGACATCTTAATCCTATAGGGGCTGGTCATGGCAGCTCAGACTGAATGGATTTTGACATTGGCTCCCTTTTCTTTGATTTTTTCTTGGAAATAACAACTTTGCTGGTTTGTAACTTCTGGTTTTCTTCTTTGCATGAAAAGGAAAAAGAACACTTCCACATCACTGTCATTTGCTGCCAGGCTACCCTCCCTCCTTCTCATGCCACCTTCATGTATGGCATACTGTATGGTACCTCTCAACTTTGTTCCTCCATTGTATCTTCATTCTCCCTCTCCTCCCTCCACCTCATTCACATCCACATGGCCAAACCATCTTAGGATGCTTTACTCCTGTTTCTAGCTCACCTACATCAGCACCACAGTGCTCTTGAACTTTGTCTTTTGTCCGTCACTCTTGTCTGTCACTCTGTCTTGCCATGTAACTTCACACACTCCACTCATTTCCACTACTCATACTATTGATTTGCATCCATCCAGTAGAGCCCAAGCTTCATGCTCATATATTAGTAGCCAATACTTATCACAAGACTGTCATGCAGTGACTTCTTTTCTTCTACACACGTTCATACAGAATACCTTAACACTACGGTCAGTGTACTTGTAACCCTTGTTCCTTGCTGCACGCTGCTTGCACTGCAACGTTTAAACTCTTTTTGCACTACCAAGATATTTGAAGGCACTGACATTCTCCATTCCTTGACTATTCATCCTCACTATGTATCCCATACCTCATTCCTCCCCAAAACTATAAATTTGCTCTTTGCTACATGTTTTCAGAGTTTTTTCTTACACATGATTCCAGACTCATTTTCTGAGCTTCACAACTCCAATTCATTGTCATGGTATCATTAACAAACAACAGCACAGGCAGTTGTCTCAGCCTACCCTCTCTTGTTTGGGACACTGTATGGTGCATTATTAACTTGTGGCTGCTATTTAACCCACTTGAGTCAACTCGGGGGGCATGCAACCTACCTATAAAGTGTTTTTTTTTAAATTATTATTATTTGTTTTTAGTATGGTACAAAGCTGCTCGTAGGAGCAGAATCACACAGTTTTTATGGGATATTAGGCTTTCTGTTATCTCTCATCTCCACACTCTTGATTGAGCCCACAAGTAAAGTAGCAATAGCTAGATACTATGAATAAAATTCATGCACTTGCTGATCCATTTTGACCATGGCATTGGCACCTGAGGAAGGCTCAAATCTTTCTTGAACACTGCAGTTTTCGGTGAAAAGATCAAATACAAGGGTAGTGGTGGCTGAGGGAAAGATTAATTACTGTATACAGTATTCACAAAAGTAGGAGCATGTCATGCTCGAGTTGTTGTTCAGCGGACTAACTGGCAACTCACTGAGGCTTTGGCTGAAGTGAATCCCATTTGTGTAATTCCTGCCAATTGGAAAATTTCCAACCACATTACCTATGTAAGTATGATGAGCAAAAAAAAAAAAAAAAAAATTGTGTATAGGTACCAATATGTAATACTATACCATTTCAAAGAGAATATGTACACTTGAAGTAACTTTGCAATGATTGCTAATTCTTCTCTGTTACTGCTCTGCAGAGCCTGTTTTTTAATCCCCATGTCACAGTCCTTGGGTTAAAAATCCCAAGCAGGTGAGGTAGGTCACATGCCCTCAGATTTATTTGTATGGGGGAAATTGCACACAACATGTTAACTTTCTTCAGGGTCTTGTATGCATGTCCTTTTGATCATTTCCACCCCTCCATGTCCCTCATGTCCCAACCATTCACCAACCACCTATATATTACTTCCATTTTCTATAAGGTACCCTACAGCTGAGCAAAATGCTCTTTCCATTTGTTCACTCTCCTTTTGCTACCTCCCTAATCACACCCTCATAATAGCTTGGCTGTTTTCTAAAATACAGTAGTTTCATTCGTAGCCTTCACTTGATACTTGGACTTCTTCCAGACATATCATCTACTCTTTTTTATTTTTACTTTCACAAATCTCTTCTCGCCCTAGCATACAATTGTCTCTCGACACCCCTGATACCTGCTGTTTCCCATCAATTAACTATGTCTTCTTTTCAACAGCTGGCTTCACTTTTCTCTGCCACCTTACCCCTTCAAACCCCACAGGTTTGCAAACCATCTCCTGCTGCACGGATCACTTCTTTGAATACCTAACTCACGCCATCTGCACTGTTACATTTGCCCAGTCACTTCTGCTCTTCCCTCCTTTGGTGAACTGTTTTTCCCTCTTTGCAACTTTATTTGTAAAATCTGCTTCCTCTTGCCTCACTCTACATCTGTTTACCCATCACTTTTGTTTGTGTTTTGTCTAATACTGTACTGCTGCTTGATGGGCTCAGCAGGCCACTATCAATCCCCTTTTGACTCTAGTATCAAACACTGATTTCCTCATTTGGTCATCCTCATTCCCATAATCACCCATTGCCTTATGCTAAATCAGTTCCCCATCCCTTCTGCCAACCACCCCAGGTATACTTACGGGGCATTTATGCTTGATGGTTTTGCATGTTATCCAGCTTCAGATGTCCACCAAGGCACTACCATTACCATTCCCCTAAATGGGTGCACTCCTCACTTGTATCTCCAATCAGATACACACTTTTGCCTCAGTCAGACTTTCCAAGCATACATCTGCATCCTCCTAAAATTTTGCTTTCAGTCTGGTCACTCGATCTTCTGTTGGAACACATATGTATACAGTTACCCATGTTTGCATTCCTACTTTCATCCTTACCTGTATATTCCATGATTCATGTAATCCATTCTGCTATATATTCTCCATCTATCTCTTGCGTCAATTCCCACACCCTCCCTTGTACAGTCTCTTATCCATTCACTCGAGGACACAGGCCCTGTACATACAGTACTACCAGTTTAACATATTTTCACTTCCATTTGGTCTTAATTATCTTGTACATACAGTATATTCACTTTGCATCATCAAGCACTCTTACAGCCTCTCTCTCCTTTGTCATTTTGCCTCCCAACATGCTAAGTTACTACCAGCTACATATAGTCCTTTGTCCTGTCCTTGGTTGTTGACTGTTTTTCTCTCTCTGGTCTTAACCTCCCTCCCTCCCTCCCCCTTTATTTATTTATTATTTTACAGGGCAAGTAATTAGCCTCCCAGCAGAACCTTTTATTTACTCCTGTGGCACATGGAACATATGGGTGATCTTTATCCCAGGGAATATATTTTCATTTTGTTCAGGAGATATTTTGTACAGTACAGTAGTCTTAGGTTGGACTTTAACTGTGTAAATGTGGTGGTGTTTGAGTCTTCTGCCTAGGAATGTTGTGGAAGGTCAGCAGCCAGGTTTTGACCCCACCGCACTCCCATGGTAGTGACAGTGTTGATAGTCACTGTCCACTTTTTTAATTTTTATTTTTCTTGTGTGTCCAGCATTAAGTATATATACTTAATGGTACACTCCCTTAGGTCCAGCGGTCCTCCTGTGTGCCACGCAGTTTTACTGGTCACCACTTTGGTGCTAATGCCCACTTTCCATGATGAATACATTCTAGGGCTGTCTTGCACAGGACCAGTGTTATTAGCAGGTGTGTTTTTATATGTCAGACAGTGGGTCTTGTGGAAGATTAAAAAAATGTTTTTGCTGAAATTTCAACTTTGGGTATTGAATTCCAGAACCTGGGTGGGCCTCCATCAACAGAGGAATACTGATCTGTGACGAGTGTTGTAGTGTCCACAGGTCCCTGGGTCGCCACATCTCACAAGTTAAATCACTCAAGAAAGGAACATGGAATCCTATCCAACATGCTGTAAGTTTTCCTCTACTTTATTTCATTATCACTGGAAGTAAAAATTTCTCAGGCACAGGGACTGTAGTGAGCAAGAGTTCATAAACTTTCCCCTGCCTGCGGCTTGCTTTATATATTTATAGTCAGACAACCTAATCCCATAAGGAGTGGCTACAAACATATCGCCTCCTTGTTGCTCAGTCCTCTGCCATTTGGCTGCCCTTCCTCAAACTCACACCACCCTCTCTCGTATATATCTCCACTCCATTCCTCTGGCTGCCTTTCATACTGTCTCATCCCACCCAACCATTACAGTATTCTTCCCCTCATACCTACACTTTTGTTGTGTGCTTCGATATTTCACATACCTTTCATTGCCGTAGCCAGCAGGGAAATGTCAAACCTTTGCTTGATTTAGTACCTGGTATCATTGGTTAGTGTGAGGATTCAGATGTCAGAGTTTGTGGTTAATATACAGTATAATGGAATATAAAGGTTAACGAAGAAGGTACTGCATATATCAAAATGTTTGGTGAGTGGTAAACCTAACTGTGGTAAGGGATGTATGGATTAGATATTTAAAATAAGCAAGATACAGTAATGGAGAAAGCATGTTTGAAGTTTTGCAAGATATTTTTGGCTTTTTTGGGTCTGAAAAAATCGTATGAAATGGTGTGTGGCAGAAGTCATGGAAGGAGTTTGTGTGTTTGATGTGGAAAGAAAACTGAGTGCTTTTAAAAGTTATTATGGTGGTAGATGAATGTTTGAATGAGTAGTTCAGGTCCAGTTTTGGAGTAAGACAAGGGTGTGTGTGATGCCCGTATGATTGTTTTTTTTACTGCTTAGAGAGTAGCTGGAATAGAAGAGAACTGAGCCAAGATTGTTGGCTATGATGATGAATATCCCAGCCGTGAATAACATATGGTATACTATACCAGGCATTATTAAAGTCCATTCAACTGCTTCACTCTTGTGATACTGTATATCTCTAGATAATCCTGTTTGGCTTTGGAGACCCTGTTCAGACAGGAGAGGCTAGATATGGCCTTTGCTAACCCATTATTCAAAATTTATCTTCCTTAAGCTGAATAAAATATGATGATAGCCACATTAAAATGAAAGATGGTGGGGAATTGAAGGGGTTAATATAAAAACCATTACACAGACATCGATCAACCCCAAGAACCTGTACAGGATTGTGTAGTGTTCCTGCCACACCATATGCAGTACAATATGTCCCTATTATGAGTTATGGATGTGTAAATGTAGATTAGTTTGTGGTGAGCCCCTTCAGGAGTAAGTTGCATGAATATACAGGAAATTAGATAAATAGATGGGTATTACTGTAACTTGGTCAGTCCAGTTATTTTTTTTAAATTTTTTAATTATCCTTGCTACCTCAATCTGATTATATTCATGAAGGGAAGATATCTGGTTAATGGGTTGATGAAGGATGTATATAACTCCTCAGGTGCCATACTTTGCTGATAAGGATAGTCATTTGGAGACAGCAGTAATAAAATGTTATCAGATTGAAGGAGTTAATGAAAACTCCATAAAAAAAAAAAAAAAAAAAAGAGGGGGACATTGGTAAATAATACACAAGAGTCCTGTGATATACTAAATAAATGTGATAAAAGTAAAGGAAGACATTAAAAGGCTCTCTACACCAGTGAGAAAATGACATCTTCAAGATATGTTGTTATTGTTGAGTAACCATGGTCTTTCTGGCTGAGCAGACCCAACAACTGCAGGCAAGCAACCACCCCAGCAGAGTCATCCCATGTAGTGAAGTGATGTTCCTTTGCAGTAGACAGCACCTTGCCGCAGTGAGGCAAAGAGAAGTGTGTGAGGGTTTAGTTCCCGGATGTATACCGGATCTACATCGCCTCCCAGTTATCAGGGGCTCCATAGTAGGCTTCACATCACCTCATTATTTGGTTGTATGGTTACCACCCTACAGTACATTGAAAATATTTTCCTGGGTGATGGGAAACCATTAGGCTTGTCACTTAGTGTAGAGCCACAAGAGTCATAAATAATGACAGGAAGGATGGGAGAAATAAGAAGAGAGGAAGGTAGAGACAGGAAAAGAATGGTAAAGGTAAAGCATTGCAACAAATAGATGATGGTCACCACCACCTACCACCTGCTTCATGATGTGTTTATCCATCTGTAGCCAGATGCATTAATCCCATAAAGGGTGGCCTCAAACAAATCACACATCTGTGTCACCCTGTCCCCTGCCGTTTCACTGCCCTCCCCCCAACTTACACCCTTCTCTCTCATATACCTCTCTACTCCATCCCTCCATCTCATCCTCAGTCTACCCCCCCACCACCTCACTCACATACACTTTCCTGGTTAGTCTCTCACTCTCCATCCTCTCCACAGTGTATTCTCCTATTGTTGTCTTTCATATCCATATCCACACCACAATGCTCCTTCACTTCCTCATGTGTCAGTCTGTCTCTCCATGTGACTTCACATGCTCATCTCAAATAACTCACTTCCACTGCTGTCACTCTTGACTTGTGTCCTTCTAACAAGGTCCAAGCCTCACTTCCATATGTTAGAGTTGGTATAGTGTCATGCAGTGATTTTTTTTTTTTTTTTACTTCCATGCTCACTTCCCTATTTCTTATCACTGCTTTCAGTGAACCAGCAACCTGTTTTCCCTGCTGTACCCTGTCAAGCACTTCATGCTCCACACTTCCATCCTTACTCATCACACTACCAAAGTACTTAAATGCACTCACATTTTCATTTTTTTGTTATCTAGTCTCACTGTGGATTCAGTGACTTCATGATATGTAAATGCTATAATTCTCTTGTAGTCCAGTGGTTAGAACGTCTCAGTTAAGTGATGGTTATGCATAGATTCAGTCTCCATAAGGTCTTGCGATTTATTATTTGTATTATTATTTTTATTATTGTTGTTGTTATTATTATTATTATTATTATTATTATTATTATTATTATTATTATTATTATTATTATTATTTCCTTCCATCCTCTTCTGTCTTTCTTTCCTTCATTCTTTCCTCGCCCTTCTGCCTACGGGAGACTTTACGCTCCCTCTTCTGTCTTTCTTTCCTTCATTCATTCCTCTTCCTTCTGCCTGTGGGTGACTCTACACTGAGTGACAAGCCAAGTTAGTTTTCTGTGCATGAGGAAACCATTTACTATACTGGGTGGTAACCATATAACCAACTTTGGCACCTGGTTATTTAGTGGGTAATTACAGCACTCCATTGCTCAAGTAATGCCACTCAAGGATGAGTGAGGCTGGTCACTCTCATCTTAAATGTCAGGACCAACTTGCCTAGCCCTGGGCTCCTACACTCCCCATGGGGCAGTGTAGGATTGGATGATGAATGGATGGATGGATTTTTATTATACTGTATATGTATCATGTAATATCACCTAGGGGAGCACGCTAGTAATCAACCGGTATATATACACTGATTTATGGTATCCTAGCATTAGATCCCCTGTAGAA
Source organism: Birgus latro (assembly GCA_018397915.1). NCBI lineage: Eukaryota > Metazoa > Arthropoda > Malacostraca > Decapoda > Coenobitidae > Birgus > Birgus latro. The sequence goes on along the minus strand of JAGKTI010000212.1, from coordinate 79,010 downwards.
TATACTCCTTGAAAGGGTTAAGTTGAGATTGGCTGTTACCTTTTACCTTCCTTCTCTTAATGTCTGTTTTTTGTAAACAATTGGTCTGCACATTCCCAGGAGGTAGTAGGTGATAGGGACCATCATCCACTCACTTGATGAAGTGCTGTCAACTTCTTCCTTCATCTTTATCATTTTTTTTTCTGTCATTCATCCTTATTTCTGCTTCTCCCATCCTTCCTGTCACGCCTTATTACTCTTCTTGGCACTTCAGGTGGGTGTACTTGGAATGACAAACCTGATGTTTTCCTGCAACCAAACAAAGCATTTACAGTGCTGGGTGGTAATCATATAATCAGTTCATGGGGTGATGAGCCTGCTATGGTGCCCTGTTGTGTGTGGAGAGACACTGATGCGGCATCCATTTGAGAGCCAAATCTCGACAATTTTCCTTGTTCCTTGCTGTAGCAAGGCACTGTCTGCTGCAAGGGACCATTAGTCACCACATGAGATGGCCCTACAGGGATGGTAGCTTGCCTATGGTTGGTGGGTCTGCCTAGCCAGACAGCCAAGAGTAAGAGCAACAGCAACAACAAGAGTGAAAAGCCAAGTGGTTTCCTGTAAACCAGGAAATAATTTACTACGCTGGGTGGTAACCATATAACCAAATTTTGGCTCTTGGTGGTTTAGTGGGTAATTAAGGCACTCCAATCGGATTGAGCCGGTGAAGGTTTATATCCAAGGGGTGGTTGGAGTTTATTGCTCACGTAATGCCACTCAGGGATGAGTGAGTCTGGTCACTGTCATCTTAAATGTCAGGACCAACTTGCCTAGCCCCTTGCTTCTACGCTCCTCATGGGGCAACGTACGATTGGATGTTGGATGGATGGATGAACAACAACAGATCCCCTGTCAATATAAATGCATTTTTGATATTGCTGTGGTTTATAAATTTAACTGTGTGGCAGGTGTAGGTGACTTGTGAAATGTATCTGTTAAGAAGATTGCCTAAAAATATGTACAGATGGTAAGGCCTGTGAGGTAGAGCCAGGATTCTGTGGACTGAATGATATGTTAATGAGTGTCTGGCCCATTTCATCGGGCATGCAGGTGATAGTTGCCCCTCATGTGCTTTCTTTCCTTATTTTCTAGATCCTAACTTACCTCATTCTTAGGTGGGAAAACAGATTCTGGTGATGATGATGGTGAAAATGCTATAAAAGTTTTATAGTTCTTTCTCTGGGAATATATGCCTTAATGCAAGTAGTAGATCCCCACATACCCTGCCAATTTTGAAGTGCAGTTTTGGTGTAGCTGTGGTTAACCCGCTCATGACTGGAACATCTCTGGGTGTTTTACACCACATGATTTTATTTATCTGGGAGTGAGTCCTATATGCCTGAAAAGGTTCACACTGTTACCATTAACCCTCTCTTGGTTGGGACAACTCTGATATTATAGTTCAGCTAAGAGATGATGATTTATCTGAAGTCAGTCAGTCAGTCCTGAGAGAGTTAATACCGTCTTATAGTGTTGATTGAAGCAACTCTACTGTTCTGTTCCGGCTAACAACAGACAGTTATATTCCTGTGAGCGTTAATGATTTTTTTTTTTTTTTTTTTTGTGGTCAGATGGTGCACACCCTGTACAGCAGTGGTGCCAACAACATCTGGGAACACACCCTTCTCGATCCCAGCGTTGCCAAGACTGGCCGACGCAAGCCAAACCCCAAAGACCCTGTTCAGTATGTATACATTTTGTGTGTGTTGTTCATGTATGTAGTTATGTATGTATGTATTATATATATAATGGGCTGGTTGCACACTCCTAATATGGACAGGCTTTTGTTTTCTGGATCCTAAAGGACAACTCATCCAAAGGGCCAGGGAACTCCACTTTCTCACTGGTGGAATGACCCACCCCTACCCAATGCATCTTGCATGGTAAAGGTGTGGAGTGTTTTTACTATGTAAAACTTTTTAGCAATTCTCTGTTCATATTAACACCTTTGGTATGATTATGTTTTCTATTTTAGTATCACTACCTCCAAATGATTCTGTATAGCAAAGGAAAGTCTTTTCAGCTGCAGGGATTAAATGTAGCCATCGTGAGCCACTTCAGTACAAGACGTATACGGCACCATAAGTTGAATAAAGTCATATGGTAGTGGTAAAGAGAAAATATGAAATATAGTGGTAAAGAGAAAATATAGGTTTGGCTCGTGGGTGGATGCTGCGTCTGCACCATCCAGGGTGCACAGTAACTCTCTTTCAGGGATCTTTGTATAATTAGACTGCTGCTGCCTTTGTAAGTCAGTGCCACCTCTTGACTGCACATGTCTCTAACACTGCTGATATGTGGTAAATTAAACAGCCATAATTTTTTATTTTCTTTCTGTGACAGCTTTTTACTCTGAAATTCATTTCACATTGTCATATTATGAAAGAACATTGTTGTTGCAGAATACAGAATGGGTAGTACAAGTTATTAAGTTAAAAAAAAAAAATGGGGGGGGAATATTGTTAGCATATAGCAGCTTCATCCTGATTTCATTTTAGTGATAAGGTAACTTCTGAGTCAGGGTCAGTTGATGTCTTATAACTCCTTCAGCCAAAGGACATTTTTTTATATTTGAGAAACTGAAAAGATTATTTTCTGTAACTTAAAGAAAGACCATTAGGACTGAACAGGTTAATGAAGGTTATTGGTAGCCCACCATTTCTGACGCATCTCCTAGATTTAAAGACATAGTTCCGTATATGTAAATGATAGATTAGTAGGTTAAGGTTCTCCAACTGGATGGGCCTATAGAGGTTTCCATCCGTGGAATGGTTTGGGTTTTATTGCTGTCATAATGCTATTATTGCTCTCATAATGCTACTTAGGCAGGTGAGGCTGCCTTAAATTCCTTGCCTCAGGTCCCCACACTCCTGATGAAGCAGAGAATGGCTGGATGATAGATAGACTCATGGAATATATCTGGCCCCTTTCACTGGTCAAGCTATGGATTGTTCTCCATCTGTCATGTTTTTTTCTGTCCCTGCTTTTTGGACCCTATCTTATTCCACCCATTGGTGGGAAGAAGATATGGTGATGATAATGTTGATACAATATCTTGTTGCAGTCCCACCAAGGCAGACTTCATACGAGCAAAGCACCAGATGTTGGCTTATGTTTACCGGCCATCACGCGATGACCCCACCAGCACTGATGCAGACCTCAGCCGCCAACTCCACTCCAGTGTCCGTACCTCAAACCTGGAAACATCGCTCAAACTCCTCTCTCAGGGAGCAGATCCTAACTACTACCACAAGGTCAGAACATATGAAGATCACGTCACATGCCCTCTTGTTACTTTCTGCTCTATTTGTTATTATTTTTGAATCATTCATCTATACTGCTATTATTAATGCTACCTTAACACCTTGCAGTTAAGCAGAGGGACTTCAAATTCTTCATATGCAGCAAGTGGGGCTACAGTGATATTTTTAATTTGGTAATTAAGGCACTCCAATTGGACTGAGCCGGTGCAGGTTTATATCCAAAGGGTGGTTGGGGTTTATTGCTCACGTAATGCCACTCAGGGATGAGTGAGGTTGGTCACTTTCATCTTAAATGTCAGGATCAACTTGCCTAGCCCCGGGCTCCTACGATGCTCGTGAGGCGACGCAGGATTAGATGATGAATGAATATACCGTAACTTTTTTTTTTCCCCATGAAAGGACAGCTGAGGGTCAGTAAGTGATATGCCACACTTAGTAGAGTATTTGTATTTACAGGTTTTCATTAAAAGATTCATGTATGTGTATTGTCACTGGAATGGCAAAGAAAAGATTGGAATTTTCTATTCCACACCAGATTACAGTTACACTCTGCTTTGACTCACACATCCACACTTGTCTAAATTTCATCACTCTTACTCCATCACCTGTAATTGTAGTCAGTTCTGAATTACAGTTGAATAATACTGTGGTTATTGGTGATGGAATTGGAGTGAGGGAGTGTGGGCATATGTAGAAGAATGTAGGTTGTGTATAGTGTAATTCTGATATGGAATGGCCTGTAATTTTCTGGAAAATAATTAACAGGAGAAGTGCTGCTGCCCGCTGCATGTTGCATCGCGTGCGGGCCAGTCGTCACAGGTGGAGCTGCTCATTGTGTACGGTGCCGACCCAGGCGCTGTAGACGCACAGGGGAACACTCCCGCACAACATGCCAGGTCAGGTGATTTGTTGACATAGTGTTGATATAAGTCGCGTTTTTGCGGTTAAAAGTCAAGATATTTTTACTAACATTGATATCATATATTGACTATCATGCTGATATCCGTTTTCACAAGCACCAAAATTCAATACGATATTGGCTTTGGATCAAAACTAGTCAGTGTTGCACCTGAGGTATTTTGACTGATCTTGACGATATTGATTTCTCAATTTTGTAAACACACATGGCGTTTTGATATCCTAGATGAAAGATAGAGGCTCCTGTGGTGAAACAAAATAGTTCTGTGGAGGGACCCTTCATCAGCTTTGTAAACAAATGGAGCATTGTGTCCATCCCAAGTTAGATTGCGGTGGAGTGTCAGCATTGCGTGGTACAAGCTGGAGTGGTGCGATCCTTTTTGTCTTGCCCTAATATTGTCTTAATGTATCGCAGTGAGGAGGCAAGAGGAACAGAGATGTCAGTAGAAGTGGCCCTAAACCTTAGCAGGAAGCACGGAAAGTAGGGACTGCCTGTGTAAAGGAGAGGAGACAGGACAGTGGAGAGCAGTCAGACTTAGTAAATCGAATGTTAAGTTTTGGGTTAATCCTGCATTAATAAAATCATATAAGTATTCACAGCCTACTATTATTTTTTTCACGTGCCTTTTGACCAGCGAGGGGCAAAACATTAAGAAAAAATAAAATGTAATGCATTTTTCCAGGGTAGCCATGACGCATGAAGGTTTGTCATAGATAGTGCTGAGGTAAATTCAAAATCATTTGATGATTATCCGTTTCAGAGATGCTCTCCTGGAACTCAAGAGTGGTCAGAATGAACATATGATATTGACTTTAAAATGTCGCTAAAATGTGGCTCTGTTGTTTTGAATGCCACAGTTAGAGTGATGGCTGTGTATAGGCTCCATAACAAGAGGTGACATTCACGTAACGTCATCAGATAGGCTGACCATCTACCAATAAATGTCCAGAACTGATGGCTTTGTCTCATGTTGCTACTTGTTGAAGAGAATGGCTGTTACCATTTAGCTAGTTTGTTGATCTGCACTAGGAAGTAAGCTGTAGCACTAGCTGCATTAGGATATTGATGGTAATAAGTTGTGCAAAACATTTCCTATTTTTGCAGCACAGTAAAATATAAAGCATGATTATTCAAGGCAGGAGCAGTAAAGTTTGAGGGTGCTGTTCGGTACTGTGGTTTTGTCCTAGTTTTGTTTGTGGATCCATCCTACATTATAAGTGAGTAGGGGTTAAGGTGATGATGAATAGGGTATATTTCAAACATCCAGGGAAGGGAAAGTATGACAGTAGAGAATGGCTGTCCCTTCTTTTTTTAATTTCTGGGTTGACCTGATAATACTCATCTTATGTGTCATACACTTTCATTTGTCACCAGTTCAACACTGATCGATCCATCCATCCATCCATAATACTGATACTCACCCAGAAAATATGTGCAGATGTTTTTAGACATAAGTTAGAGCCAGGATTTTGGAATGACGATCAATTTCACTGAGCATGCTGGTGAGAGTTTTCCATTTTTGTGCTTTACAGTTCCATATTTTCTGGACCCTACTTGACATTTTATCTTTAGGTGGGAGGAGGGGAAAGATACCAGTGATGGTGGTGATGATGATGATGATGATGAAAATGGTAGTGGTGGTGATGGTGATGATGGTAGTGGTGATGGTGATGATGATGATAGTGGTGGTGGTGGTGATGATGATGGTAGTGGTGGTGGTGGTGGTGATGATGATGGTAGTGGTGGTGGTGGTGGTGGTGATGATGATGGTAGTGGTGGTGGTGGTGATGATTAATTCTGATCTGCAGTGAAGCAAGCCATCCAGAGCTGGCAGAACACCTGACTGACGCCCAGTATGAGGTGACGGACCGGCTGGCGTTCTACCTGAGTGGTCGCAAACCCGACCATGGCTCCGGTCAGCACTGGATCATCCCGGAAATGGCTGATTCCTTAGACATGTCTGATCTGGCCAAAGAAGCTCGGGCCAAGCTCCAGTCACTCCCCAACTACCTGTTTGAGGAGCTGGCGTGTGATGTCTATGATGAGGTGAGAGTTTTTTGTTTCTTTTTTTTCCCCTAGCCATTAACTCCTTCAGCTCAATAATGTACTTTAACTGTATTTTATTCTTGTTACTGCCAGACAGGTTTTTTTAAGCAGATGTCTTGTATTAAAGGGATTAATAAAGGCTGTATCTAACACCTTCAATTTAAAAAGTATCTCCAGAACTAAATAAATTGTCTCTAGACTAATGCCAGTGAAATTCAAAACACATACTGGGATTCAGGGGGTTAAGAATTTCCCCCAGGTGAATAAATATAAATATGTCCAATGCCTCAGGCACCGTAATGAACATCAGAGGGCTCATAACAGATCCCTGATGACTTCAGCATTCAGTGAAAATTAATCATTCAGACCACTGTTTACTTTCACTTGGGTACTTGCACCCTATATATTTTTAAAATTTCATTGGAGGATGCAGCACAGCAGAAGAGAGGGCAAGTGGTAAGGTACCTGCCGTATTATCTCTTCAGTCAGAGATCGCTTCATCACTTAGGGCAGTCAGGTGTAGGACAAACACTGGATCTCATCAGTCTTTATGATTGGATGATGGATGGATGGATAATTTATTTGTGAGAATGAGATAGGATTTAACTATTGCAGATGTTGTTGTTGTTGTTGCTCTTGACTCATCTGAGTAAGTAGGCCTTTCTGTGCAGTTCACCACAAGAGGAAGGGAGCTGAAGAACATCAGTGTAACCCACCTGGTTATATTAATGCTGCCATGTGAAAGTGTTCCTTTCCTGCACCAACCATTGCTGTGAAGGTGTTATCTTAATATTTTGGTTCTCCTTTTACTTAGGTTGACAGGCGTGAAACAGATGCCATCTGGTTGTCGCTGCAGAATCAGAGTGCCCTTGTTAGTGACCGGTGCACTGTTCCCTTCTTGCCAGTCAACCCAGACTTCTCATCAACTAGGAACCAGGGCAGACAAAAACTGGCAAGGTAAGTAGCACACAAAATTTGTCTCTACAGTGGTGTCTCTTTCTTGTAGAAACTGAGGAGTCACATTATCTGTGTGCTCAGGTGTTGTATTTCACCTTATCTGCTATGACCATAGAAGATCTAAAGTTCACCTTGTATTCTGAATTTTGCAATAACAAAGTAGAAAATGTCAAAATTATGAGTGACTTGGGGAAAACATGGTGAACTGAGCTGCCATACTCTGCTGGAATTGGTTCAGTCATTTTTGTTTTGATTATAATTGCAGAGAAAAGTGTCCCTTGTTTAATATGCAGAGAAACATTGGTATCAACCTCCAAGCCAAAAATTAACCTTTCCATTTTATGAATTTTTGTATTTATATCTATCTGTCTGCCTATTGCCATACATAAGTAAAAAAGCCATACACAAGTATATCTATCTGTTTATTTAACAGTGAAGCTAATCGCAAGCTTCTTGGTAATGACATTTCATGAGTAACCACCAACGGGTAATATGAAAACAAGTACCCTGAGTCAAAGTGTACCATCTTTGTCCTTAATATGGTTTGTGCATGACTGTTTTGAACAGTACTATTTATTGAGCTCTGAAAAAATAATTTTTGAGTGATATTTGTGACAGGTAACAACAACATTTTAACAGCTGATCTGCTGGATGAGAATTAAGGAGGAAAAAGACACAAGAGCAAAAAAGTAAATCACTAGCTCAAAGGGTGACATGTTTATCCACATTATGATGTGTGCATTACATTTCTGAGTGATAATTAACATGGCCAAGCAGTGATTGAGCTTCGGCAAAAGGAAGAAAAATAAAAAATAAAGTGGTGCTTTTGGAAGGTGGTAATACATTGCATAGTGTCATCTCACAGCCCATACCCCAGGAAGCCCCCTACCCATCTCTCTCTCTCTCAGCCAAATAAACCTCTAATATCTTCTGGTTCCATTTGACTCATCAGTGTCAGCACTGCATTTTGGTTTTACAGTCAGTATTTGTTGGCTATGGTTAGTTTTTTCTGGCCATGAGCACTGATCTCATCCACGCCCCCTCGCAGATCCTTCTTCCCATCCTCCACGAGAGACCCTCGAACAGCATCCGCAAATGACTTGGCCTGGACTTGGGTGATGACACCTTGGTCTCTGGTGCCTCCAGTCTGCTTGAAATATCCTTGATAGCCTGAAAAATGAGCCCAACTACCTCATCTTCCAGCTTGCTCTTAGTGACTCTACTTTCTCCACCAGCCAAGACCTCATCTGCAGATACAACTCATTGGCTACACAGCCAACAGAAGCCCAGCTGGTGGCTCTTCTTCATAAATGGATAGTTGCTTGTATCCATACTTCTGCATGCTAAATGAACCCACTCGCTGCAGTAGGCGCACTTTAGTGCTTGTGCACCTTTTGCCACAGACTCACTGCAGTGTGGGCACTGGTGTTGTTTGCTCATGATTATGGCAAAAAAAAAGAAAAGAACAAGACAGACAGCAACAACAACAGCAGCTAAAAGTGTATTAAATACTACGCAGGATAAACTCGGGTAGTTCCACCCCCAATTTTGTCTTCCTAATTTAGGAAAAAGAAGAAGAAAAACGAAAAGCACAAACAAAGAACAGAAATTAAAAAACAGGGTGTCTGCGAGGTCACCATGAGCAGTTGGGATACAACTTGACCACTCTTGTAGGAAAGGTAGCCCAAACTGAGGCACCGCAAAAGTGGTGAGATGGTATATTCCAACTTTTCCTAATTTGAGCTTTATAGCAACAGCAAATATGTCACTTAGGCAAGACCTCATTGGTTATGATACCACAGTATTATATTAATACTGCAGGTTTGGCAAGTGCATTGAAATTACAGTATATCACTCATGTGCAACCATGTCTGTTCTCTTCATGCAATTCTAAATCTGTGTCATCAGCGTGTTAGATTGTGTCATCATTATCCTCATCACTTCTGGAACCCAGGGATGGAACTGCTTAGTGTATGTCCAAAGTTGGGTAGAAAGATCTCCAGACCACTTGCAGTGGCTGGATTGGTAACGAGTTGGCCTGCAGTCCTAATGGACCCAAGTTTGAATCCTGTTTGGGGCAGGGAGCAGTTTAAAGATTTGAATGTCATGAAAGCAGACTTTACTGATCAATGAGAAGACCTGCCGTCTTGTCGTCAAAACACTCCCGCTAATACCAATATGCCAGTCCTCTGTGAGGCAGCCCTAGCATGTATTTGATATGGATGGTATGTAGGAGGACTGCTGGGTCTTTAGAATGGGCTGTGAAGCCTATGCCCCTAGTCACACATTAAAAAAAAAAAAATTCATTCATTCATTCATTCATCATCCAATCCTACATTAAAAAAGAAAAAAAAAAGAATCGTTTTATACTGCCAACTGTTGATTTTCCATTTCCATCTTTTTTCTATCCTGAATTGTTTAACTCTTCCTATGTAGCTCTCACAGCCAGACTGTAAAGTGAGCATAACTCCTCTCTGCTTCAGTAACAGCATGAAGTACAACTCACATGAAATCACTGTGCTTTCATTGTAATGCAGCCCTCTATATCACAGAGCACTTAGTCATGTACCCAGCTCTCACAGCACAGACAGTCCTTCAACATAACCTCAACAAGAGATCTCTTGAAGTGTCCAGCTGAACTGGCCAGTTTTCTGCAGTCTGCCAGGTTCGTGCATAGATGAGCTGCAGGTCACAAAACAATAACGTGTACTACTGGAACTCTTCCTCATAAAACATCAGTTCTTTCAAATGCATTTTTGACTTTTTATGTGTCCAACTCTGGGCATAGGCTTTACACTCAGTGTAAAATTGGGAAGGTGATGTTAAAATGGGTTGGGAAGTGGTTTGCTGTTCATCCATCCATCCATCATCCAATCCTATGCCGCCCCATGAGGAGCGCAGGAGCCCGGGGCTAGGTAAGTTGGTCCTGGCATTTAAGATGAGAGTGACCAGCCTCATTCATCTCTGAGTGATATTACATGAGCAATAAACCCCAACCATCCCTTGGAAATAAACCTGGTTCAATCTAATTGGACCTGTTCATAAGGACATAGATTCAATCCCTGGGTGGGTCAGGGAACAGTTTGTTTATTTGAATGTGATCCAAACAGAATTTACTGATCATCCACAAGACCCACTGGCATGTCTTAAAAACTCCCCCATTAAATTGCTAATACCGTTGCACCACTTGTGAGGTAGACTGATCTTGTATGTATTCAATATGGATGGTGGGTAGTAGTAACATGAGATGTACAGTGTGGAGGAGGACTTCCAGGCCTCAGGGAATGGACTGTCAAGTCTGTAAACAGAGTCAGATGCATAAAAAGTATCTTTCATTCACTTGCAGTCCCATACTGCATGTTCTTTGCACTTCCCTCCAAACTAGAAATGTCACAGATTCATTGTCCGTCCAACCATCAGCATGTTTTTTGTTGTTGTTGTGGCTGCTGGCTCATTTGGATGTGAATTCAGTGAACTGCAGAAACCACGTGCTTTAGTTGGGCACTCCCAAGGATCCTTTGTTGAGGTTACAGTATGTTGAAGGATTGTGTTTTACAAGTGAGGGGCATAATGTGCGTTGTAGTGGGGGGGTGCTACTTTACAGTGAGGGTTTAGTGGACTGTTTGTGAGTTGTGTTATGAGGGTGAGGCACATGAGATAAGTATGTTGCATTGGGGCTGCATTACACTAGGCCATAATGGACTCTTCATTATGTTATGTGAATGAGGTGTATGGGTAAGTGTGTTGTGGTGTGGGGGGCTGCGTTATGGTGACGATATAGTAGATTGTTTGTGAATTATATTTTGGTACTGAAACAGGAAAGAATGAGAGGTTAGATTTTCAAGTGTTCCTTTGCTTACCTGATTTTCCCTCTGTCAGGTTTAATGCACGAGAATTTGCCACCCTCATCATTGACATTCTCTCTGATGCCAAGAGACGGCAATCAGGCATGGCGTCCCCTGGCAGCTTCTCAAAGGAAAAAGGTATGTGGAGGTTTAGGTTTGTATATTTAAGGTTGAGATTACATAGGGGAAGGCAAGACCCACAGTTTTTGTTTTTAACTTTCAGGCTTTTAGGTCTTGTATACCGGTATCTGATTAAAATTGTCTGGCTCTGTTTAAGTAAGATAGCTGCTACATTTGCCCCAGTCATGAGATTAGTTAATTGTGACTACGAATATTCCTAGGTTACTGTGAATCACTCTGCAGAATAAATTGTTTGGGGTTAGCCAGAATAGAATACAGTATTTGAGTTGTTGCAACCATGAGAGGGCTCTGGGAGTACATGGTGAAGGGAGAGACACAGCTTGGCCACTTTATTTTGCAGGTGACTGTATTACATGACCTGAACTTCAGGCTGGAACATTCTAAACTCACAGGTGCTATAATGTTAGCCTTAAAATTACAGTATTTGTCATATTTCAGCAATATGTCACAGACCCATTGCCGATTTCATTTCAGGCAGCTGTTACTGTAAACTGAGGGATACTGGTAATTCGGCTTTATAGTAGTAATGGAGCTTAAACAAGCAACTTTTATGTATTTTACTCTGAAATTCGTTATAAAGAAAAAGTGTACAGTGAAGGCAAACTGTGTGGGGGTTCTTGCCTACCTCTTCATGAAGAGTACATCCATCAGAGTTAGTGGCATGGTAAGAGTATGTTTGTAGTTTGTTGTGGCTATTTGTTACATATAAGTGAGAATGTGAAGGTGTGAACAAGCCAATAGTGTCTGATGATGATCTGAAGCTTCTGATGATGGTAGAATATGTCAGACCTTTCTGTGTCAGTGCTCACTACACTGTAATGAGATGCGGACTGATCACATGCACTGAGACATTAGTAAAAAATAGGGGCACATTTACACCTTTGCACACTGTTTTTACCCCTTGAATCCAGGCAGTCATTTTTATTTTCTTCCTTCTGCCAGATTATATTATTCAGCTTGGGAAAGGCATCTCATACAAAAGGGGTTCATGAAGTATGTATCTAATCCCTCCAGTATGAAGACTGTCCTACGCTGAATAAAATTGTCCAAAGATGGCTAGAATAAGATGAAAATGACTTGCCTGGCCTCAGTGGTGTTACAGTAGAGCCATCATTTTTGTGAGTAAGCACTGGCTACTCTTGTGATAGCTCCTACCTTATGATATCCCATTCCTATTTCTAGATCTCACCCACTCCTCTCAAGTTGTGGGAAAATAGTTTTAGAGTGATGACAGGAGTGTAAATAGTTATGAGTGTAAGTAGAGTATGTAGTGTAACATTTCATTGTTTCATTGTTTTTGTTTATGCCGTGCATTTGTGAGCCATTGTATTTGATTACCTGTACTTTTACCTCTGGCTCTAAGGAAGTTGTAGCCAGGGTTTCACTCTGAACAAAAACCTGATATTGGTATTCATATCTTCCTGAAACTCCACAAGTAACAGTGTTGTCACTAGCTCTTCATCGTGCACTGACTGTATTCTAGCCAGGGATAGAATAAGACAGTGAGCAGACACTATGGCTCATGACTGTACCTTAGCTCCAAAAATTATCATGCAGGAGGGTGGTGATATATCCATAATGACAGATGTAACCTGTGGTGTCCCAAGATAAATCTGTTTTCAAGTGAATGTTTTTTGGGCAATAATACTGCCTGGGAAATGTCACAATTAAGTGGTAAAATGCGTCCTCATGAAAGCAGGGTAGCCAAAGTTGGGTTGAACCATTGAGTATTTAGCAATCACCATCACCAGTAATGGAAAATTTTCTCACATGAAGTGTGCATGGGTGCTTTTTGGAGCAAGTGTACATGTGTGTGAATGCTTTGTGTGCTGATTTTGTGTTTGTGTATACAGCTTTTGGCAAAAACAATAGTTGATGAACATTTGTAGTATACACAAGTCTGTTAAATGTCAGAACTTTATACCTGATCATTGTCCATGCATCAAAGTTGTGGAAATGAACACAAATACAAGTATCACAAAGATTTATCTCCACAGACATTTTAGATCATTGCATGGTTATTATTAGTCCTTTCATTAAAAAGTTTTTAAAAGTTATGGTATTCTAATTTGTCATAGGTGAAAGAAATCAGCTGTTTGCTAGAATTCAAGTATTCAGTATGATTTATGGAGTTTTGATGTAGCATTAATTCATATCTGAAAGAAAATGCTTCCCAGTGTCTTGGCTTTAACTTCTCTGCCCTGTAAAGCTTACAACACCTCACATTTGTCTCTGTTGACCCTCATGATGCAGCGAGACTGTTATATTAACAGCCTAAAAATTGCCATCTCTGCTTCTTGAAATCTGATCTGTAACACTAGATTAACACTAGAATACAATGCTAGTAAAAAATGTGCTATGAAAGGGATGTTGAGCTGCAAGCAGTGTTTTTTTCTGACCTATGTGAAGTTAGTTGCAAATGGACAATATCTGGCCAAGTAAGAGTAAAAACAGAGTATAATGTACAGCCAGTCCTTGTTATAAGTCAGGTCTGTGTTCCAAAATATCACAACTTATCAGACACACCAGGTTGTCACTTAGTGGCAAATAGCAAATCAGCATTATGGTAACGGTACAACATTAATTGTCTGTTTTCAATAATTTGCTGTGGAATTATTGCCCTTAATATGGTGAATTTTTGTTGTTATTTTTGCCATCATCTTACAGTTTGTATGCAGTTGAGGAGACTTCAGATTGGAGGGAGTTAGATTCAGCCTAAATGAATTCCATCAGTACTAAAGATTTTGTTTTCCTTAGTAGAGCCAAATTTTCTGGTGATGGCAGTAATAAAATGTTAAATACATCATCAGACTGAAAGGGTTAATGGCAAAACAACGTACAAAATAATGACCTGTAACAAGGACATTTGTGTACTGTACTGTATATCACTTAGCTTATTTCTGTCATTTCATTTTCCAGCCAGTCTCACTACTCTCCTCTCTACTACTGTTTTTGTAATAGTGATGTTTGACACCAGGTGGTCTGGTGTTTCGAACTGCCTAGTAAGAGTGATGTCTTTGCATTGGTTCAATCTCTCCCCCCTAAGGGCTGACTTCCCCCCCCCCAACCAGAGGATAATCATATACACTTCAATCTACTGGACTGTGGTAGCCTAGCCTAGAGCCCTTTTATCTCAGAGGAGGCAGAATGTGATTAGCTACTGTACTACGTTTTCATTGTCTCAAAGCTTCAGGAAAAATGTATAGGAAAGAAAAGGGATCTGTACTTTGTTTTTGTTGATTTGGAGAAGGCCTTTGACCGAGTCCCTTGGGAGGTGGTGAAGTGGGCAGTAAGAAAGCATGGGATCAAGGAGTGGCTGGTTAGAGTGGTTATGGCTGTATATGTGGGTGCCTGCACTCAGGTAAGAGTGAATGGAGATCTGAGTGATGAGTTGTCCATGAATGTTGGTGTCCATCAGGGGTCAGTCTTGAGCCCCTTGTTGTTGATCACAGTGCTTGAAGCCCTCTCATGTGACTTCAGAAGTGGACTCCCATGGAAGATGTTGTACATTGATGATTTGGTGGTGATTGCAGAGAATGAAAAGAAGACAGAGGAAAGATTTAGGAAGTTAAGAGATGGTATGGGGCACAAGGGCTTGAGAGTAAATGCAGGTAAAACAAATGTGATGGCATCTAGGGCTGGTGGTGGTACTGTCAGAGAAGAGAGAGAGTGACCATGTGTGGTTTGCAACAAGGGCATGGGAAGTAAGTCCATCTTGTGCAGTATTTGTGATAAGTGGGTGCATAAGAGATGTTGCCATGTCAGAGATAGGCTACGACATAATGCTGATTTCATGTGTGTGTGTGTCGGGGAGAGCAAGTGGAGATTGTCAGGTGTGAAAGGTTTGATCTTGCTAATAAGTCTGTTGGGTGTGTGGAAGTATTGTTACTTGGGAGACATACTGCGTGCTGGAGGTTAGGCTGGAGTTATCTCTGTGGCTAGGGTGAGGAGTGGTTGGAAGAAGTTCAGGGAGCTATTGCCTTTCCTGACATTGAGGGGGCTCTCCCTCCATACTAAGGGATCTTTGTATGTGGCATGTGTAAGGAGTATAGTGCTGTATGGTAGTGAGTCCTGGGCAGCAAAGGAAGAGGATACTTGCAGACTCAAACATACAGAAGTGACAGTGATTAGGTGGATGTGTTGTGTGTCCTTGAATGTGAAGCCTGGGTGGGGGGGGGTTACAGTGGAAGAGTTAAGAGAAAGGATGGGACTGGGGTGTATTGGTGTTGTGATGAGGAGAGGTAAATTGAGATGGTTTGGGCATGTGGAGAGGATGGGGAATGACAGTTTGGTGCAGAAAGAGAAATGTGAATGTTGAGGGTAGAGTTGCAAGGGGCAGATCGAAAAAGACCTGGGATGAGGTCATAGAGTGTGACCTCAGGGATAAGGGACTTAATAGGGAGGCTGCCAGAGATCGAGCAGCATGGAGAGCTGCTATTAGGTAACCAAGGCCGACACACGGAAGCATGTTGGAGCCTTTATACGCGAAACAAAATGTTTATGTCAAGGCTGCAGTGAGGTAGTGATTACAGATTATTGGCAACATAATTAACCCCATGGAATCCGTTGACTTTTTTTTTTTTAACACTTGCTTCCTCCTGACAGTTTTATGCAGCTTAGGAAAGGTCTGTTGTTTTGAAGGGATTGATGAAGATGTATCTAACTTCCCTAGTGTGAAACATTTTCTTAACTGAATTATAACGTCTGAAATTTGCATGAATAAAACACAGAGCATAATAAGCAAAGCGCACCATTTAAATAAGGGGTCAAAACTGAAAAGCTTAAAGTTTGGGCAACCTCTGGTTTCCCACAGTCACATATGTAACACAGACTGTAAGTTGTGACTGTCCTGCATCCATCCATCCATCATCCAATCCTACGTTGCCCCATGAGTAGCGTAGGAGCCCCAGGCTAAGCAGATTGGTCCTGACATTTAATATGAGAGTGACCAGCCTCACTCATCCCTGAGTGGCATTTCATGAGCAATAAACCCCAACCACCCCTTGGATATAAACCTTCACTGGCTCAATGCGATTGGAGCACCTCAATTACCCACTAAACCACCAGGTGCCATAATTTGGTTATATGGTTACCACTCAGCATAGTAAGTGGTTTCCTAGTGTACAGGAAACCACTTGGCTTGTCACTTAGTGTAGAGTCACCCACAGGCAGAAGGACGAGGAAAGAATGAAAGAAAGAAAGACAGAAGAGGGAGTGTAAAGTCACCCATAGGCAGGAGGATGTGGAAAGACAATACTGTATTACATAATATATTCATTGAGAAGGTCATTCATTCATTCATTCATTCATCATCCAGTCCTGTGTTGCCTCACGAGGAAAATAAGAACCCGGGGCTTGGCAAGTTGGTCCTGACATTTAAGATGAGAATGACCAGCCTCACTTATCCCTGAGTGGCATTATGTGAGCAATAAACCCCAACCACCTCTTGGATATTAACCTTCACTGACTCAGTCTGACTGGAGCACCTTAACCCGTCCAGTCCCGACCAATTTTTTGCCCAACACACCCTCAGAACCCGACTGATTTTCAACTTTTTTTTTTTTTTTCAAACCTCCACTTTTGGTGAGAAACATCAAAAATTCATGGAGAAATCACCCTCCTGAGCTTATAAATGTTGGTACAGGTGTCAGTTAGCCTTACGTTTTCCTTCTTTCTCAGGGTACCTGGCTAAAGAAAACGAACTATAGAAGGGTTAACTAATTCAAGCCACTTTAAATTACATATTTATTTATTTATTTGGTATGAATTTATGTGTAGTACAAGTCTATATTGGTTTTCACACAGTAATATAGGCGATAAAAGCATTGTTCACTCACCCAAAACCCCAGCATATGGCACCTTCCTTTACGACAGTACCCACCACATCACTTCTGTTTGTTTCTCCCTCTAGCTTCTTTGTTTCTTTGTTCTCCACCTCAGGGATCACTTTCACCTTGAATTTCGTCATTGGAGAGGCCGTGGGGCAACATATCTTTACTGGCCAGGTTTTTGCTAACAAGTGAATTGCCGAGTGTGGGGGGGAGGGGGGAGGGGGGGCAGTTGGGGCCAGGCAGTATCCCCGCTTGACAGCAAGTAGAGGAAGGTCTCCCACATATGCCTACCAAAAATCACCCTCGAATCTTGAAAAATGTGCAAACGACGGGCCTTTCAACTGACTGACGTTCGATACACGTTGATGGGTCTGTCCGTGGAGAAAAATAGTGACATGCATCGTATGTCGGTGGGACTCGGTGGGTTAATTACCCACTAAGCCACCAGGTACCAGTTTTTGGTTATATGGTTACCAACCAGAGTAGTAAATGGTTTCCTTGTGTGCAGGAAACCATTTGGCTTGTCAGTCAGTGTAGAGTCACCCATAGGCAGAAGGAAGAGTACCTAGACAAAACATTTTATTTCTGTACTGTCAGCTCTGACTTAGCATGCGCTGAGGCAGATGCTCCTCTTTGTGATGCAGCTTTAAGTCAGAAATTCTTTTGACTTGTGATTTAGTGATTAAAAGTATAAAAGAACATTTATTTGTGACTTCAAAGCAACTATAAAATGAATTGCACAATACCTTAAATGAAGAAAGTTATTTCATCATTAGTGTCATCATCCCACCTCTCTTTCCAGCCTGCATGTGGGGTGAGGTTAGATACAGAAAGTCAGGAAAAGGAGAGAATATGATAGTGAGAGAACTAATCAATAGCATGCTCAGTGAAGTGGGCCGTATACTGATTCATCCACCATTCAGGCCCCCTGGAATCCAGGCTCCACCTGATAGGTATACTTGTCCACATGTAGCTTCAAAAAAGTCATATCAAGCAGAGTGAATTCAGTGACTGTCGGGTTAAAAATGAGGTGCCAAACCCTTGTCACACACTTCTTACAAAATTGGTCCAATCAGCTCAGTTTGACAGTTCTTTAGTCTTGTCAGCTTCCATACTTCTCTCTCACACGCACATATTTGTCATATCTATCCACCATCATCTTGGCCTACCATGTCTTCCCCCATTTTCAAGTTCACGCATATATACTTTTGACCACCTTACTTCTATCCAGTCTCTCCATATGACCACATCATATAAGTATGGTTTCTTCAACTCTAATGTCCATGGACCTTCGTACTCCACATCTTTCATCCATCCATCTGTCTGTCTATAGCCAGATGTCTTAATTGTAAGGGGTGGCCACAAACAAGTTGCCTGCATGTCACCCTGACCCCAGCATTTCACTGCCCTCCCCCAAACTTGTACTCCCTTCTCTCATATATCATTCTACTCCATCCCTCAATATCATTCATGGTCTCCTCCTCCTTTCCCCCCTCCACCTCACTTACATACGCCCTCCTCGATAGTCTCACTCTCCATCTTCTCCACATGCCCAAACCACCTCAGTGTATTTCACATAATGCTTTCTGTCACATCCACATCCACAGCACAACTCTCCTTCACTTCCTCATTTGTCAGTCTGTTTCTCCATGGATCTCAAGATGCACCACTCCAGTAACTCATTTCCATTGCTCTCACTCTTGACCTGTGTCCTTCCAACAAGATTTAAGCTTTGCTTCCATATGTCAGAGTGGGTATCACGGTACTATCATGCAGCTTTTTTTTTTTTTTCTCTCCATGCTCACTTACCAATTTCTTACCACAGCTTTCATGGAGAAATAATGAATTAACATTATTGCTTATCCTGTCAACTCTCTGCACTCTACACACATTTCTCAAAGCTCCCATCTCCCCCAAACTCTTGACTTTTCGTTCTCATGCCACATGTGAGTCTCATGCCCATACATTATTGTGGGTAAAATCTCCTTCATTCAGTCCTCTTGAAACTGCCATGCTCAGACCTCTGTTCGATATCAAGGCCTTCATAATACAGCCACTTTCCATCCCTGTGCCATTCCATTGTCCATTTCTGTTGCACATATACCTTTCTTTTCTCACTGCATCACTGCATCCAGATATGTAAACTGTCTCTCAACCTTGTTTCTCTCCATTCGTCAGAACATCACACTGCGAGTCACCTTTTCTCTCAGCAACCTTAAATTATTCTTATTTACATTTAGACTCAAGGCATGATTCTCACAGGCATCAACAAAACTGTGCACCAGTCTGCAAAGTTATTTGCAATAAGTCAGCAGCACAGTATCTTCTGCACAGTTCTTATTCACTCTTAGCCGGCAACACAGTATCATCTACATTCATCAGATTTTAAATACTCCACTCTTCACCATTTATTACTGTTTTCACCATTCTTTCCAAGTTGTTATCTCTCTTAACTCCATCCATGTAAATGCTTAACAGCCATGGGAACATCACACATCCTTGTCCTACTCCAACACTGACATTAAACAATTTGCTTAGACAACCACCTATTCATATACAAGCTTCACGACCATCATAAAAATTCTCAACAACATTCAGCAGCTTTCTCTCTGCACCATACAAATACAGAACCTTCCATAAACTTTCTCTGTTTATCTTGTCGTGCGCTTTTTCCAGATCTACACATCCGCTACTGCTTCAAAAGCCATCCTGTTCAGTTTTTACCAGCCTTTTTAATGTATTTTGCTACTACCAGATGATTACTGCTTATGAGATAACCCTCATTTGTTGTTGCTGTGGCCCCAGGCTCATCTAAATGAGAAGTCAATGGATTGCAGGCTGACATTGCCTTGCTGCAGTTCTCCTTCCACCTCTCAGGGGACAGATAGGGCATTGATGGTTGTTTTGAAACCAGGCCTGTTTATATTAGTGCCATGCATGAAGGTGTCCCTCTCCTGCACCAACTTTATAGCGAAAGAATTAAACTTTTGTCCCTGCTGTTCATATTTCTAGTCTCAATTTTGTATACAATACACATGCTTATGGTACATTTTACTCATTTAAGTAAATATATTGTATTATGAATTGTATCATAATTATACAATAAGGACCCCCTTTTTTAATACATTAAAGTTGTATTGCAAATTTACCAGTTTACTTAGTATGATATACAGTAAAACTTTCTAAAGATAGTTGAAAGGGCAGTGTTTGATATCTCTTATTTAGATGGTTCAGATAGCTTAAGAAATTGCTCTGTATGAACAGTTAATCTTCTGAGTGATTGTTGAAGAGTGGCCATACCTAGCTTGCTGCTGTAAAATTTACAGAATTATAACAAAACTAATAAATTTATGCTCAGTGCATCACTGATGCACCATTCTTGTGGTTAACTGGGCCAAAAAAGGAAGTATTAAAAAACAAAGTATATTTCAGGCTTGATGTGTGTTTTGTATGTGTGTGTGTGTGTGTTTGTGTGAGTAGGAATGCATTTTGATATTTGAAAATTGTTTGTAGCAATTGTTTTTACTGTATTGATTGTAGTTTGATTAATAGTATATTTAGTTGATTTGCATAGATGACATGTTCTTCTTTAATATTCTTGCTTGAAGTTTCCAGTGCAACCTTCAAGGAACCTTCCTCATGTGTTGTATTCTTTTTCTCTCCCACTAGCAGTAACCACAGGTGTGCTGAGGACTGACAGAGCACATGACCCCTTCTCTGTCTGTCCCACTTCCCCTCCTCCAGTGTCCTGTCCCCTGTCTTCTTCCTCTGCTGTCCCCTCTGATGCCTCTGTGTTGTCTGCATCTGCCCCTTTCCCCTCCATGCCTGCCCTTACCACTAACAGCTTGGGTTACAATACCTCCCCTACATCCATCACTCAGAATAATCCACTGTATCGCTCTTATGATGAGGTGAACTGTTCGTTGGAGGATGTGAGGAGTGGGAGTTATGACCGGGATTCGCTTGATGGAGGAGGTGTGGATGGGATGGAGGCCGATGTGGATAGTAGTGACGGTGACTACGACAACAGTGACGACAATGAATCTGACAAACATACCGGGGATGGCTGTGCTAGGGAACTGATTCATAATCGATGGGGAACGTACTCACTCCCAGGGCATTACTCTAAGGTTCAGCATGACATTAAGCACGAACCTTCACGTTTTGAACCCATTAAGCCACTTGGGCGTAAATATTCAAGTGGATTTAGCAGCAATAGTGATTTGTCAGATGAAGGTGATCAGTTTGCAGATTATGATGAAGTGTATGATCCAGCGACTGCCCAGTTTGCTGCTCAGCTTTCAAAGTCTATCAGGGAGAAGCTGATGAGCCCCAAGCAGATACAGGAGGAGAATATGCACCAGAAACTCAAGCAGGCTGCAACTCTACCTCCCACTACCACAACACCCAAGCCAGGTGCTCGGTCCCTGTTGGTGCGCACCCTTACTATGCCACTCAGGTACGCAGCCCAGCACCGACACAGCCTCACTAAGGTGTTTTCGCGCTCACAGCCCAGCACTCCGGAACTCCCACGCAGGAATCAGGTGGCCAGGAGCTATATCAGGCCGGACCAAATAAGCCGAAGTGGGGTGGGCCCTCAGTGGGGATCTGATAATCAGAAGTCTATGGAGGCTTCTGCACAGGGGTTTAGAGACCTGCAAAATAAAAGAAAGCCCACACAGGGAGTAAAGAGCCCATCAGGGAAGCCCCCCAAGCCACCCACTTCACACCCCAGGCCAGTGACACGTAAAGCATCCTCACTGGGTCGTCAGGCGTCATTTAAGAACCCATTCCCAACCCCAGCAGTGAGGTCCCCCCCACCCAATGCTCTGGACAGCTGGCCATCACAGCCATGCAACAACCCCATACTGGAGCCGTGTGTCACTTGTGCCCGTAATGTGGCTGCAAACATTCAGCATGCCTCTATTTGGGGGGATCTGGAGAACTTACCAAGAGGCTACATAGATAATGTAGAAGAAAGTAAAATAGTTGAATACAAGAGAAAGCCATCAAAAGAGGACTGCAAGTTACAATAATGGGAAATTATTTACCTGAATCTGTTAGTAACAAATACCATGCACAGCAGACCAGCACTGTAGACAGTAGTAACCTAATAATTACTAACATCCATTGTCTGCCCTCAGTTTTATGCCAAACATAATAAACTGACGTACTGTAGTGCATTTACAGAATAACCCCTTGCCTGTTATATGCATGTATTTTTCATTGACCATAAGAGATGAGAAAAAGTCAAGAAATTTTACATTTAAAGGTTTTAGCTTCTCTTGTATTCAATAATATGGTGGTGTAATAGAATGATAAAATTTGAGAGTAAAAAATTCCACTGTTTTAGGAATATTTTTATATGTCTGGTTTTGTTTGAATGTTAAAGTATTCTCATCTCTTTCCCTTTAAAAAGGTTGCACTGAATGATAAGAAATTAATCCTTTGTAGGTATTTGTGGGCAATAGAACACAAGTTTAAAGCAGGTTGCGTGTATTTTTGGTAATCTCTCTAAACCGGTGGTGGTGTCTGGGATCTCTTGTGCTTTGATCATCCTCATATGTCTCGTGGCCAGTTGATTACTTTATGTCTGTTATTTTCAGCATGTTTGTAAAACAATGTGACATTAACCAAAATTTTTTCTTTTCTCCCCACCCCCCCTTCTCTCTCTAGACCTGGGTGACTTAACAGTGACACTCCCTAACTCCCCTAAGATAAACAGCCACCACCACAACAACAACATGAACAGCAACAATTCCAGGCTTATAACCCCACCTAACTCTGCTACTTTACCCCCATCCTCCACCTGTAATACCCCTTCTTCTCCACACTTGGTAAACAAGGACTCTAGACTTCAGGTGAACTCGCTCACCTCACTCTCGTCCACCATCACCACCACCACAACAGATTCCACCACCACCACCACCAGCGACAGCACAGCAACCACAGCCAACGACACCACCGCATCAGGGCCATCCTCGCTTAACTCCTACGCCATTAACCACACGAGCACATCCCTCCACCACCCCCACCTCCACGACCCAGCCATCACCATACACCACAACACAAGGGAAGTGACTGATGACGGGGAACCTCTCTATGACTCTGTGGCCTCTGAGGATGACTACACTTATGTGGAACAGATGCAGAAGTTGGCACGCCAGAAACAGATACTGGAAGAGCAACGACGCCAGCACCTGTTGGATGAGATGGTGGTAAGTACCATACACGTGATGATGCAGTGGCATGCCTAACATCTGATTCTTCATCTGTTTCTGACTGAGGCTGAAAGAGTGTTTTTTTTTTTTTCCTGACTCATTTCTTTCATCTGGACTTCTCCAGGTCCATTTTCTCCGTGTTCTCTTGTGAATGAATGTGTTCATTATTCTCATGTTATATATTTAAACAAAATTTAGCACCATTTCACCTCTGTCATTCCTTTCTCCCACTCTGAATTTTCCCATACATGCTTCTCCATTTTTTGATTTGCCAACTTTTGCAATGAAGTTTCCCATGAGTATAGTATATCTGGTCTTTGTTTTGTTTTGCATAATCTGGGAAGTGTTGTCATAGAATGTTTCTATTTCTTCGTCTGAGCTTTGAGAAGTCTGTGCATGTATATACTTTTATTACTTTCAGGGTGTATTTTTTGCCTAGTCTAATTGCAGTGGTTGTAGTGCTTCTCTCAAGGGACTGCCCTTTCCTCTCTTCTTTCCTTCCTTCCTCTTCTCTCTTTCTTTCCTTCATTCTTTTCCCTCCCATCTGTCTATGGGTGACTCTACACTGAATGACAAGCCAAATGGTTTCCTGTACACCAGGAAACCATTTACTACACTTAGTGGTAACCATATAATCAGATTCATGGGGCCTGGTCGTTGAGTGGATAATTAAGGCGCTCCAACTGGTTTATATCCAAGGGGTGCTTGGGGTTTATTGCTCACGTAATGCCACTCAGGGATGTGTGAGGCTGGTCACTCGCATCTAAAATGTCAGGACCAACTTGCCTAGCCCTGGGTTCCAACACTTCTCATGGGGCAACACAGGATTAGATGATGATGATGACTAATTACAATCCTTGCAACTCTGTCAGATACACTGCTGAATTTAACTACGTTGTCTGCAAGATTTCTGTTAATTAGAGATCCTACATCACTAACTTTTTCATTTTGCCCTCCTCTGTAGTAAAACAGGTGGTTGCTGTCATGGGTCTGAACTAAATTTTCTTCTTTTCTGTGGATCTCACTTAAACCTACAATATCCCAAATAAGGTTATATAATTTAGTCATTAAGGTATCAGGTTTGTAATCTTCTGTGAGGCTTCTTACACTGTATATGTAGTTCTTCATGGATTTTGTTTGTTTAATGTCCTGGTCTCTGATTTGCCAAGACAATGCCCATTCACTTTTGGTGGCACACTGCCCACAAACACAGGAGGCAGTGTGGTTGGACCTTTAGTAGATGATGATCCAACATTAATGCCCATGAAATCGTTAACAGTAGATTTTATGTTTGGTTGGAGGGATTGTGGCAGGTAATCTCACCTCCCTGCCACATAGTTTCTGGCGAGATAAAATTTTTGTGCCACCTTATTCAGTATATTTGATGGAGCCTTATAGTATATCTATAGGGGGTCCCACGGTCTGCACCGTCTAAGTTGGCACCTTGTATATCAAGCGCCGCCTTCCGAAGGCGTCTTATCGCCACAAACACTGATCAGCTGAGAATGGTTGGGGAAGAAGCTGGGAATGGTTAGATAGATAGATATATGTACGTATATATCAGTATATAATATTTAAAGCTTAGGGAAGCTACTAATGAGAGCTACATTTTAATCCTTTGGTTTGAAAAAGTCTGTCCCAAAAATACAATCAGGGTTAAGGGGCTGAACAGAGAGGCTGCCAGAGATCAAGCAGCACAGAGAGCTGCCACTAGGTGACCAGGGCCAACATGTGCAGTCATTTCTGGAGACTTTATCAATGATATGGTACATAGGTAGAATAAAAATCATTTACAGTGGTCACTGGGTTATAGTGATTTTCATTATCACTACTAGATGAAAGTCTGCACTCGTGCCATTGTCATGCATTTCTCAGCTTAAAAACATTATTATTGTGCACTTGAGCTGGTTTCTGCCAACAGTGATGGTGCAAACTCTGTGGGTTTTGATGGCATTGAGGGATTCGTAGGTGAGATTCTACTTGAAGAGTTCATGCCAGGTGATGGAGACCACTAACTCTCCATCCCCCAGCCTCAAAACCCCTTTCCTCAATCCTGTCTTTGGTCTCTGTATGATACATGTTTCTTCCTTATTGTGCATTTTTCATCATTTTCTATTAACCTAATCTTGCCTATGTTTGTTTCTGATACTTACCATAACAGTATGTATGTATTTAGTGGGCATAAAGTGTTGTAAAAGGAAAAATTTGGGTTTACGAGTGAGGTGCCCCGTACCAGGTAGAATAAATCCCGTTGGTTCTGCGTTATGGTGTCAGTTTTGTTGTTATGCACAAGGCACAGTACCAACGATTTGCGATAACCAAGGGATCACTATATTATTAGATGAATAAATGTATTGCGGAGAGGAATGATGGTGGTGTGGTGGTAGGACAGAGGTAAGTGGTAGGTGGCAGTGGTGGTGGTGGTGGTAGGACAGGGGTAAGTGGTAGGTTGTGGTGGTAAGGCAGGGGTAAGTGGTGCATGGTGGTGGTGGTGGGACAGGAGTAAGTGGTAGATGGTAGTGGTGGTATGACAGGGGTAAGTGTTAGGTAGTGGTGGTGCTGGTAAGGCAGGGGTAAGTGGTAGGTGATGGTGGTGGTGGTGGTGGTAGGGTAGAGGTAAGTGGTAGATGGTGGTGGTGGTCAGGTAGGGTAAGTGGTAGGTGATAGTGGTGGTGGTAGGGTAGGGGTAAGTGGTAGGTGGTGGTGGTGGTAGGGCAGGGGTAAGTGGCAGATGGTAGTGGTGGTAGGACAGGGGTAAGTGGTAGGTGATGGTGGTAGGGTAGGGGTAAGTGGTAAATGGTGGTGGTGGTCAGGCAGGGTAAGTGGTAGGTGATGGTGGTGGTAGGGCAGGGGTAAGTGGTAGGTGGTGGTGGTAGGGCATGTGCAAGTGGCAGGTGGTGTTGGGGGGGGGGTAAGTGGTTGGGGGAGGGAGTTAGGGAAGTGGAGTATTGCCAGGAGCAGGTTTAGTCAGGCTTGTGATATAAGTGGTGGTGGTGGTGGTGGTGTAGCACTGGTGGGATGTTGCTTGTGGTGGTAATGGTGTTAGTTCTGTTGTGTGGTGTTAGTTGTGTCAGTGTTATGGTGTTAGTTGTGTTAGTTTTGTTGTGGATTAGTGTTGTGTTAGTTTTCTTATACAGTACAGTGTTGTGATGTTTATGGTGTTAGTACAGTGTTGTGGTAGTTGTCAATACAGTGTTGTGGTGTTAGTTGTGTTAGTACAGTGTCTTGTGTTGTAAGTATTTTTTTTTTCAGTGTTGTGGTGTTAGCTGTGGTGGTTGTGGTGTTATGTCAGATTAGCAGTATTATATGTTAGTGCTGTGTTGTACAGTGTTTTGTTGTTAGTGATAGTGTGTGGTGTTAGTTCACTATTATGGTGTTGTGATGGTGTTGGTGCTAGATTGGGGGGGTGTTAGTTATGACAAGTGGTGCTACTCAGTGCTGTGTAATTAGTGTGCTAGGAATGGTGCTTGTCCATTGTTGAACTGTTAATGATGCTTCCATTGTGTCATGATGGTGATGATGCTTCTTCAGTATTATGGTGTTAGTTGTGGTAATGGTGTTAGTTCATTGTTGTGGTGGTGGTATTATGATGTTATTGTGGTGGAAATAGTGTTAGTTCAGTGCTCTTGTGGTGGTGGCAGTTGGTGGAGGTGTGGTGTAATTGTGGTGGAAATGGTGTTAGTTCATTGCTGTGGTGGTGGAAATGGTGTTAGTTCATTGNGGTGTTTGTTTTGGTATATTTGTGATGGTGTTAATGCAGAATTAAGACTGATATGTTACCTTTGCCTGTGTTAGTAGTACAGTAATTCAGTTTGTGTTGTGGTGTAGTGTGTGGTAATGGTGGCAGGTTTGTTTGTGATGGTGTCCGTGTTTGGTGGTGTGATGTCAGAGAGCTGGTTGTAATGCCCAGTAGGTTATTAGGAGAGGATCATCATCATCATCATCATCATTATCATCATGCCACTGTCTCTTCATCATTATCTTGTCATCATCATCATCATGCCACTGTCATCATCATCACTTACTCTTGTCTACATCATCATCATCATCTTCATCCCACCTCTTGT
>JAGKTI010000212.1:21991-46834 GCA_018397915.1 Birgus latro | reverse complement strand
CACACACACACACACACACACATGTGCGCATGCCTTCCAGATGATTTGATGCACCTTAAGACAGGGGTTAATAAAGAGTATATATCCGACCTCTCCAGTTCAAAAGGTCTATACTGAAAACATGGAGAGTCAGCTGACATGGGATGAATTGGAACAAATGATGGAGTGGAGAGGGAGGCTGGACTAGTCTGAATGAGATTTATTTCTTGTGCTGTGGGAATGAGGATTGTGCAGGTGTAGAAAATGTCGTATTTGAACTGTTTGGTGCTCGTGTTTTTCTTTATGTGCATTTGGCTCATGTTTTATTAATTTTTTGGACATGACCAACAGCTTGTCACATTATATATGAATTGTGTAGTGGAAAAACATGTTATGGGTGAACTCAGTGTATTTGGCCCTTCCTAATGCCATCACACAGAGTAACAAACCACATTCAATAAACTTAATTCCTTGAGTCAGGTGAAATATTGTAAGTCCTATTGTTGCCATGACCAGACAGTTTTATTCATCTGTTGTGAAACTTCTGAACATGAGAGATTAGATGTGTCCTTCATTTATCCCTTCACCACAGGGGGTCTCACAGTGGCAGAATGAAACCTTGGTAGCAAGAATAAATCAGTGAAATATGTTACCAGACTGAGGAGGTTAATGCAAGTGGTGAAGTATTTTCATTGTCAGAATTGTATTTTTCACTGTTTCCTGTACAGATCTTATCACCTTTGACAGTGAATTCAGATTACAGAGGAAAGTAAAAAATTAGTGTAACAAAATTCTTAAGCTTATAAGTATTTTTCAGACAGAGTATATTTCCATATACAGTTGGGGAAAAAGATTCTAACTTCACCACTTCCACTGCTCACTTCTTCTCTTCTGGCTCATATTTCTAATAGATTATTCTCCTTGATATGCTACATCAGGGAGGAAGGTGGTGGGCGTGCCTTAAGTGAAATAGATGGAGTGGAACTTTTTTGTCCCTGACTATACACGTATACAAGATATCTTTTCACCAAACAAGAAGGGCAAGCAGGAGATAATGGTTCAGGCTGCTTGGATACCATTTGTTAAGCTGATGGTTTATAAGAGTGATGGCTATATTTTTGTTAGCATTGGAGACTTCATAGTGTTTCCTTAGTAGTTAGTATTTTTTATCTTATTCTATATGTTCTCCTGTATGTTGTAGATACCTGTTTGATATTGACACAGTTTATATCATCAACATACAAGAAGATTACTTATTAAAGTGTGATGTTCAAAATACAGTAAATTGCTAAGGAAGAGGCAGAACAGAAATTCTGATGCCAGAAAGAAGTTTTGCCATGAGAAAATATATATTGGTCTGGGGATCCTAAGCATTTGAGATATTGTGGTGTGGCTGCCAGCTGTCCAGGTGTGTGTCACTGCATGTTGTGGAGTGAAGTGTACCAGTTTTACTAGTCCAGGGAATACTCTTTAACTGTTCCACCATCTTTTTTATCGTAGCTCTACTCCACAGATACTGTTTTTTTTTTTTTTTTGCT
The DNA here is from genome assembly GCA_018397915.1 of Birgus latro. Classification (NCBI taxonomy): domain Eukaryota; kingdom Metazoa; phylum Arthropoda; class Malacostraca; order Decapoda; family Coenobitidae; genus Birgus; species Birgus latro. The sequence continues at coordinate 45,317 of JAGKTI010000212.1, read as the reverse complement.
TCATAGTTTTATTTTTATTTTTATTTTTTTTTATACAGTATCCAGCAGCTGTTGGATAGTAATTAGCTGATTTTGACACAAGTTATCTCCCAGTATATAAAAAACATCAGCTGTATTATGGCCAGCCAGAAGTATGGAGATTCTTTACTGGGAAGCATGGTATAATTTGATTAGGTTTGATTTGATTTATTTGGATTAATTTTTAAAAGTGTGTGTGTGTTTGTATGCATGTCTGTCTGTATTTAGTTCTCCATATAAACTTTTGCTGATGTGCTCACGAAACAAGGTAAGCAGTATCATAGCATGAAGCAGTTTCTATAGCTAATAACAAGTAAGTAATGGATTTTGTGTTCAGTTGATATTGTAACGTGCTGTATTTTTTTATTTTTTTTTACACGTGATACAAGTACCAGTACCATATTTTGGCATAGATTGATAAATATTCTCCATACATTGATTATAGAATAGTCATATTCAAGGAATTGAAATGGTTGAGAAGCACATGACAAGGGTTTGGCATCCCATTTTGAACTTGCTGCTGAAATGACAGTCCCACAGTTTTATTGTAATGTGAAATGCATCTAATAATTAAAAAAAAAAATGCCACTAATTTTTTGGCTGTAAGTTGAAGCAAGGGTTTGGAGACTTAGTATGGAAGATGAGGACACCTGCCATCCATTTCACTCATTAGTGGTACTGTCTGGTGGCTCTATACTGTATGACAAAAAGTGGTTTCCTATACCTTAGAAAACCGTTTAGTACATTGGATGGTACCCGCATGCCCAAACTAATAGGTGCCTGGTGGTCTGTTGGGTAAAGGTGTTCCATTCCAACCTGTTGTGGCCCATACAGGTCAAAATGAATATGAAGGGTGGCAACCTAACATTATTTTTATTATTATTATTATTTTTTAGAAACCTTTTTTAAAACTTTGAGAACATATTACATGTATTTTTTTCCCTTCACACTTTCTCCATCCTTCTGCCTATGGATGACTCTACACTGAGTGACAAGCCAAAGAGTTTCCTGTACACCACAAAGCCATTTACTACACTGTGGTAACCATATAACCAAATTATGGCACGTGGTGATTAGTGGGTAATTAAGGTGCTCCAGTCGGATTGAGCCTGTACAGGTTTATATCCAAGAGGCAGTTGGGGTTTATTGCACACGTAATGCCACTCGGGTGAGTGAGGCTGGTCACTCTCATCTTAAATGTCAGGACTAACTTGCTTAGCCCCGGGCTCCTACGCTCGCTCCTCTTGGGGCAACACAGGATTAGATGATGATGAATATTGATATTTGAAGGGTTTTATGGACCAAAATACAGTAATTTGTGTTTTTGTGCAGGTAAACATGCGGTGCAGCCGCAGTGCCCCGCAGCGTCCCATCAGCATGTTTGAGCCTCGTCAGGGTCCTCCCAGTGTACCTCCAGCTTGCCCCAGTTTTGACCACACACGCTCCTCACACCATCATCCCGCCGTGGTCAGTGATAAACACTTGTATGGGCAATAGGTACAGTCAGTTATATAACTTCTCTCAGTATTTTGCCTCTTTTACTCCACAGTTTCGTCTGCTGTTTCATATTCCAAGGCTTAGAGAAGTTTTGGTATATTTTTCTATGTGTCAATGAATTTCTTTGATATGATGCACTAGAAAGGAAAATGAAGAGCATACCTATAGAACAAAGTCAGATACAGTCATAGGGGAACTTCTGCCACTGACTTCAAAATATGTGGTATGGTGGCATTGTGTAAGATTAAACACAACAGAATGGATAATTGGTAAGGTGTGACATACCGTACACTGTATAAGATCAAATGCAAATACTGTATAAGATCAGGAACAGGATGATGATGATGTGTAACCATAGTCTGTCTGATTGAGAAGACCCATCAACTGCATGTAACAATTTGCCCTGGCAGGGCTGTCCCATGCAGTGGACCAGTGTTTCCTTATGGCAGATAGTGCCTCACCACAGTAAGGTGTGAGGATTAGTGTGGAGGTTTGGTTCCTGTATGGATGCTATATTTACATCTCGTCACCCAGTTGATACGGGCACCATATTAGGCTTCATGTCACCCTAATGTTATTTTTATGGCTACCACCAAGAGTTGTTGGATTCCTGAGTCACAGGACACCATATGGCTTGTCACTCGGCATAAAACTACTTGAAGTGGAAAGAAGAGTAATAAAAAGTGACATGAAAGGTGAGATATAATAGGAAGAGAGGAGGGCAGATACAGAAAAAGAATAATGGATATGAAAGAAGAAGCAGGCAGCACTACATCAAGTGAATGGATGATGGGTGCCCCCAAAGGCAGTTTTCAAAGCCAATTTCTTCACCGCAAGGCTCAAGCTTACTTTCTTCACCGCAAGGCTCAAGCTTAACCCTTTGAATGCTATAAATTGCTCTTGACCAAGTAATATCATGTGGTATTAGCCAGAATGAAGGAGCATGGGATGTGGGTTGGACACCTTATTTTACCATAATTTGATTGTTTGTGGATTGTCTGTCTGGCAGATGTGAGTAAGGCCCTTTTTATTAAATAATAATAATAAAGCAAAGGGTTTGTGATAGGTGGGGGTGCTCACCATCCACTCACTTGATGTAGTGCTGCTCTTGGGTGTCTGCCCTTTCCTCTCCTCCATCCTTCCTTCCTTCAATCCTCTTCTGTCTTTCTTTCCTTCATTCTTTCCTTGTCCTTCTGCCTACGGGTGACTTTACACTCCCTCTTCTGTCTTTCTTGCCTTCATTCTTTCCTCTTCCTTCTGCCTGTGGGTGATTCTACATTGAGTGATAAGCCAAATGTTGTCCTGTACACCAGGAAACCATTTACTACGCTGGGTGGTAACCATATAACCAAATTTTGGCGCCTGGTGGTTTAGTAGATAATTACGGTGCTCCAGTCGGATTGAGCCGGTGAAAGTTTATATCCAAGGGGTAGTTTGGGTTTATTGCTCACGTAATGCCATTCAGGGATGAGTGAGGCTGGTCACTCTCATCTTAAATGTCAGGACCAACTTGCCTAGCCCTGGGCTCCTACACTTCTCTGTGGGGCGACATAGGATTGGATAATGAATGAATGCAAAGGGTAAGGCCTAAGAGTTGAGGCTAGGATTGTGGAGTCTTGAATGATGTGTGAGTGAGTGTGTGGTTGGTTTGACTGATCTTGCTGTTGATAGTTCTCCCACTTTCATTCTCTCTCTCTCTCTCTGTCCTCATTTACTGGATCCTACCTCACCCCCATGTTAAGATGGGGGTGGGTAGGTAAAGATGATGATGATGATGATGGAAGGAAAACTGAACATTCATCAGTAAGTTTAACCCTTTCGCGCATGGTAAGTTTTATTAAGTTTCACGGCTCACGATTTTACTCCCCCACGCACTTCGCTAGCAGCCCGCGGTACACAAATTACACGTATTCTCGCCTCATTTTCGCCACCCAAACCTCAAAATGTTGCCCTGAAACTCACATCATCTTATTCGCCGATGTTTGTTGTAGCTGATGAGCCAAAAGAAAAACCAGAAAAATACGAATAAAAGTACACTAGGCCACCATGAATAAACATTTTGGAACGTTGATCTCACTTCCCAACATCGTCGTTCGAGTGTTTTCCATCATACAGAAAAATGTTATTATAAGTGTTGATAGAGAATTTCATTGGCTTTCTAGTGAGGTATGTCCGGTTGTGATGTGACTTGTAGTTTTCAAGAAAATAGCCAAAAACTAAAATCCATTTTTGTAAAAAAAATTGATTTTTGTTCAGGGAGGTATACTGCAGAAGTTTCCTCGTACACCTTATGTTTTTATTACATAATCTTATGTAGAATTTCATAAACTTTCTCCTGATACCTTTTTGTTTTGATACGCCTCATAGTTTCCGAGTAAATCGCAAAAAACTACAGGGTACTTGCGGCCTCGGTGCACTTTCGTCATGCGCTCACAATAACTGCCTACGTAACCACAACTTTTCATTAGAGAAATTACATAGTTATGTCCTGTATACAGTAGGCGCGGAAAGTGTTGACGCCATCTTAAAAAAAGAAAACATTCTTTTGGTTAGCAAGGAGAAACAAATAAATTAACACTCACCATTGAATTTAGTATTTACTGGCATTCCCCTTCACCTTTATTATCTTCTTAAGGCGTCTGGGGAGACTGATGGCGTAGTTTTGCAGAACAGACGGACTAAAACTGCTCCATAGCTGCTTGACTGCAGCCTCAAGCTTAGGCAAAGATGATGTGCCGCTTCATGTGCACCCATAAATTCTCAATGAGATTGATATCTGGGCTGTTTCCGGGCCAATCTCGAATAAAGGGAACCTCACAGTCTGTTAGCCACTGTTTCACTGACTTTGCAACATGTGCAGGGGCAGAATCTTGCATAAATACTCTTGCCATGGTTTTATCAAAAGAGTCACTTAAAACATCACATAATAGCTCCAAATAATTGTTCTGGTTCACTTTTTCATTTGCAGGTAGAATTACCAACTCACCAACACCATAATATGTAAAGCAGCCCCAAGCCATGAGTGAGGCTGGGTATTTAACAAACTTGGAAGTGTACTTAGGATCCAGGGGGTCACTGCCTGGTTTGTGGTACACTCGTGATGAAGGGGTACCAGTGACAGTAAATGTTGACTCATCACTCCAAAGCACAGTTTTCCATTGCTCCTCACTCCAGGCAAGATATTTCTTACAAAAATTTACTCTCTTTTTCTTCTGAAGTGCAGTTAGCAGTGGTTTTTTACGAGCACAAAAACTCCTGTAGCCCAGATCGTCATGCAACAGCTGCTGCACACTTCTGACAGACACATCTGCCAGCAACTGTGGGTTCTTTTCTTTTAAATCCCGTGCTGTTAGCCTTGGATCCTTGCTAACTTGCCTTGAGATCAGCTGACGGGTCCTGAAGGTTGTCTTACGAGGTCTCCCAGGCTTGGGAAGTTGAGTGGGAGGAATGGCCTCCCCACTGTCCTTGAACCGCTTCACCAGTCTCTGCACTGTCCTCAGTCTAACACCATCTGATTTGCAATAAATGGGAGTTTGTGGCCATCTTTGTATAAAGTAATCACTTCCACACGTTTGTCCTTGCGTGTGGTTACTTTAGGCATGATGAGAATGTGGTAGGTAACCAAATAACTGTGTTATTTGAGTCAAACATGCCCTCGTGGTGCATCACACACAGAGACAATCCTCCTCCTGTGGCTGCCCAAACATTACTGAGCCTGCTTCTGTGGTGCCAGACCTATCAAGCAGGGTTGCCAGCTCCCGTTGAAAAAGCGACAGCTTATTTCGCATCACAGGGGAGGGTAGTATTGACCCTACTTCACTTAACGCGAAAAAGATTGACGTCGGCAAAAAAGCGTCATTACTTTCTGTGCCTACTGTATATGTAGAATTCACTGATCTTTATCACGGTTCTTACAGGAAATTGATACGTTCAATAATTTTGGAGCAAATGGATGACAAAGATAGAACACTCTTCATTGCCCGCAAGCGAGATAAAAACGCTCAATTTCTCTGCCTCACGAATACTTACATATTTTCGCTCTTTACGTTTTATTATTATTATTATTTTTTACTCAGGTTATACACGTGAAATATCATAAGCTCTTTGATAGTGCTCTCAGTAACTCGACATGACCACTAGTCTTTTTGGTAGGGACTGATACTAAAGCTGAACTTTTTTCCATCTCATATGTGTATATGTAAAAAACAATACTTATTTGTGAAAAAAAATATAGAAATGTAGAAACAGGTCAATGTACAAATCAACAAAATATGGATAACTCACTTGCTTCAGAGGTGTGGAGCTGCTGGCAGGAACTTGAAGGAATTGAAGATGAGTTAGGTAGTGTGTGAGTTGTGTGTGTGCGTGGGTGCATGAGTGAGTATGAGTGTGTGTGTGTGTGTGTGTGTATATATATATATGCGTGTGTGTGTGTGTATGTGTATGTGTGTGGCGTATTCTCTGTTCCTTGCACAACATTTGCCTAACACATGCGATGCACACAATAGATTTCTCCACGAACATTCACTGCACAACATATGTATATAATGTCATATATGTGTCGCTGTGTGGCGTATTTTCTTGTCTCTGATCATTACGTAACTTTCCACTGTCAGTCAATGCACGCAATATTTCTCGGGGAACACTCGCTGCGCTGTTTTATACGTATATTTCACACTGAACCATATACAGTATAAAACACTATGACACGATTCCATCCCAGCCTCTTCTGTTATTCCCTTCCCTACTGTATGGCGTAAGAGACCGCCTGTTCCCTTAGCAACTAATGCATATGTCTATGTATCTCTATGGCATAACATAATGCCTGCTATGGTAGGTCAGTTATTTCACTAATCCAGGCACTACATGTTTCACAGATATAAGTAATGGCTTCACTATAAGGGTAAAATACATCATTTTATGGGCAGGGTGAGTGGAAACCCTGCTATAACAAACCAGACTCTGCCTCTAGGCCTAACGGCTAATAACAGACCCCAGTGCCTTACAAGCAATATATCTAGGTTCAATAGACACAATCACTTCACATTATAAAATCACAATACAGTATTTCAATTATGGCTTCAGCCACGGGTGGGATGGGGAAAATGGCGGATTTAAAGGGACAACACAACACAGCACGACCCTGCTGGCTGGCTGCTAGTGGAGCACTGAGATTCTATCACTACGTACAGGCGCATAGGAGTCATTGCAGTGTTGGCAAAGTCTTACCTTGGGAGAGACACTTGGGTGCTAGAACGCTACAAAATTTGACGCAAATCGACCAAAAACTTATTTTTTGGTTAGTTTTTTTCGTGTTTTCACGCGATTTGAGGTCCTGTGCTTTGGCACACCACACCACATGTAACACAAATCGCGGTACCATGCGCGAAAGGGTTAATATGGTTCGTGAGACGTGTGTGGATAGATTTAATTTTGAGTGAGTTGTTAAACTCCAGTATTGGAGGGAGACAAGGATGTGCAGTGTCTCTGTGGTGAAGAGATGCCTGGTGGTCCAGTGTTAGAATACTCTTATGCTGTACATCCAACAGTTTGAACCATCAAGTGGTGCTTGGAGGTTTTTGTCATGAAAAGTTGGTGCAAGGGGAGTAGGTTGATCTCATACCCTTAAATAATTTGGACTTAGGTAGCCTGGCCTTCCATGAAAGTGATAAGGAGGGATTGTGATAGGAAGTGCAGTGGTATATGTTTGATTACAGCGAATGTCTGTTGAGTATGACAACCCAAGGAGCCGCAGCCCCAGTCTAGAGGTGACCGAGACAACACCACTCAACACTACCTATGTTCTGCCCACACAGGAGGAGGTTAGTGAACTAATGTACAGTTGATGACTAAAGTTTGCCCAGTATTTCACCTGTTCTCACATCTTCTGGAGGGTTGTATTCTTAAGCTGAGAGATGCTTGTGATGTGTCTCTACCCATAGATGATTTTCTCTGGTATGATGCATCAGGGAGGAAAGTAATGGGAAATGTGAAGTTGACACATTGGAATAACAGATGAACTTTTATGGTACTGTAGCTGAAATAGAGAACCGTAGAATTATCATTATTGGCCCACAGGAACTAAAGAAGCCATGGCAATTTACATAGACGATTCATATGTTGAAGAATTGTTCTTGTTGTAAGAAAACACATTTCAGTGAGGAGAGATGAGTTTTTATTAAGAACCACTACCTGGCTCACTACATACTACTCATTATATCATTTTGCTAAATAAGTTAGTGTTGACATAATTTCACTAAGTATCCCTAGTGTGCATGAGTTTTTTTAGGGCCAGGTGCTAGGTATTTAGTCCCCAGTCTTGAGGAGCACATTTAGACCCTTTGTTCATGATGGCTGAGGCCATACTGTAGCTGAAGAGGAAGAGAGCAGGACAGTATGGCTGATCTGTATGCAAAACTCAGTTTTTTATGAACAGCATGTAAAACTTCCCTTTGTGCCACTATTTGTGTTGGAGAGGTTATATAGAAGATGCTCAACTTCCTCTCTGTCCCCCAAAGATAAGGTTAGTGGATTGCAAGAGAAGGCCGCTTCAGTCTCCAGTCCACTGGCTACACATCTAAATGATCGTGGGACCACAATAACAAACCACTGGTCTTCTTGTTCAGTACTCAACAAAGCACAAATCTTTAGTGGTGAAAGGGAGTAGGCTGGCCTTTTTATATGCACTGGACTTGTACTGTAGCCTAATGTCATGTCCTTATATACTGAAGGGAGTAGTATGGGATTGGCTGTTAATGTTTTATTACTTTTTGCAGGTTGTGAAGAAGACTGAGGTGATAACAAAGAGGATCCAGGAACTGCTCATCTCAGCGCAGGAGGGTCGTCAGGAGGCGTTCATGCCGTGTGCTGAACAGATTCACTCGGCAGTTCTTGATATGGATGCCATTTTTCCCAAGGTTAGCCATAGTGTATCTTCTGTGTGTCTGTATACCTAAACACCTTAACCTGGAGGGCTTGGCCACAAACAAGTCACCTCCATGTTGCCCTGTCCTTGGTCATCATGCTGCTCTCCCGCCATCTTCCAGTAATCTAATTCATATACAAATTAGTCGCTCAAATATCCGGCGTAATTCAGCCAAACCCTCCGTTGGACATTGCGTCGGTACCCCCAGTTGGCTATCCATTTGGAGTTGAGCCAGATAATATGTCACCACCATAAACTGTCCGTCCTGACCGTCTGCTCTAAAAACTTTCCTACACTGTTACCCAAGAGAAAAATTAAAATCAAGCTTAAAATACTATACAGTACTGATACAGTGCATATAGTACAGTAATACAGTATATGATATGATCATACACATCATAAATAATCATCATCATCTAATCCTGTGTTGCCTCATGAGGAGCATAGGAGGGGCTAGCAAGTTGGTCCTGACATTTAAGATAAGAGTGACCAGCCTCACTCATTCCTGAGTGGCATTATGTGAGTAATAAATCCCAACCACCCCTTGGATAGAAACTGACACTAGATTAATCTGAAGGGAGCACCGTAATTACCCACTAAACCACCAGGTGCCGTAGTTTGGTTATATGGTTACCACCCAGCTTAGTAAATGGTTTCCTGGTGTACAGGAAACTATTTGGCTTGTCACTCAGTGTAGAGTCACACATAGATGATATATACTGTAATCATGTACAGGTGTAGTTAAGAGAGAGTGTGTGAGTTCCTCACTTTACAGCATCCAGTGGAGAGAATGAGAGGGCGACATTTGGTTTGGCACACTGGGTGGGCTGCTCCCACCACGCTTTGTGATGGGCTGGCATGTGTTGCAGGGTCTACCCACACGTTGTTTGGATCCCATTTCTGAGCCGGATGATACACATTATGGCTGAAAAGTGCATATTACCACAGATGACTTCCCTTTTCTGAGCCAGATGTTGCCTAATTTTGCTGGATATTGTTTTACTAGAATTGAGCCAAAAGTGCTGGATAATGCCATAGAACAGATATTGTGATGATGGATAACAGAGTCTACTTTATGGCTAGTCCTCATTATCATACAGAGATGTTTATTAGTATTTTATAAATATTAACTTTTAACACATAATTGTCTCTTTATATGGGCCAGACAGACATATAGCTTTGTAGATTGCAGTGAAACTTCAGTAGGTGATTGAACTGAATCTTATTGAGGATTTAATAGAAAAAATAAATAAATAAAATAAAAGTTTTAAATGGGGAAATTACAGTGAGGATTTGGTGTGCCATTCACCCCACCACCCATAGTCTGTTATTTCTTAATGCTGCTTCTTTCACATTTTCGCTCTCGTACTTCCCTTTCTTTTTCCGCTCATCCACTTCTCTCACTGCATGTCGTGGTGTACTTGTCGTGCCTTACCTTGTCTCATTCATCTTTCCTTCATTGCTCATTTTTCTCTGGCATTCATATCTCCTTCACACAATGTTAATACTACTTCCAGCCTGCCCCTGTACTTTTTACCATCTTGTATTTCATTTTGTCCCATCATCATCTTGTGCATGTCAAGCAGATGATTATATTTGAGTGTATTTTTACAGGTGGCATCTTTTTGTGGTTGTGTTGAATATATGTAGATCATTTTAGACATAAATTTTTTAGTATTACAGGAGGATATAAACATAACCAGTGACAAGTAACCAGTCAGATGTACTCTTGATACTCAGTGCATTGACAGTGATTTTGCACATTAACATAAGTCCATACACTGTAAATTTATTGGGATATCTGCAAGTGAACCCATTGTTTTTGCGTGCTTCAAACACAGATAATTTCTGCATGAATGTTGCTCAAGTTTCTGTGATTGTGTTTGTAGTGAAAGTTACAATACCTGTACTTCCATGAATGTTATAAATTGGAAATGGAACATTAGGCAGATGTTTTTCATTTTAATTAATAACTCAGCCAGAGAGGTCTCTCCATGCTAAATATAAACATCTAGTAATTAGAATAATAAAATACAGTAAAAATTCAATGCAGAGTATATCATTGGGCTGAAGGGGTTAAAGCTGAGGATGCAAGGGTAATGTTAGGATGATTCCCCCCCCCCTTAGTTCTTTAAATATTACTGTTTAGTGTTATGACTTAGTAGGAGGATCAGAGGCTTTACTGACTCACAGATGTAGAGGCCTTATTGTGCCATATTAACTGCATTTGGTGCATGTGAGGCATGCTTGTGTTTGGTACTTGATCTGTATTCTAATTTTCTTTTTATTTATGCACACCCTTGCAAACAGGAAAATCAGAATAGATTTACAGGAGTCAAGGAATTTTTGCGAAGGTGAGGCAGCAGCATAGTGATCATTGTTGTGGCACTGGTAGCTGCCAGCTGCACCAAGGCACTGCAGAGCTTTACTGCTTCATAATGTACAATACTGTAATATAGTTGAACCAGCACTTGCTTTGTATCATGTATATTTTGTACTGCCTTATGTAATGCCACACCCTTATCACCCTGTATCAGTTGTTAGCTTCAAATGGTAAAATGCAGTCTGTGTTCTGACTTTTTTCAGGATAAATTTTTACATTGGCTGTAAGAATGTTTTGTTTCTTAGGAATCTCTTTGAGTATCATGTAGCTAATGGAAGTTGTATAGAAATGTTCATAAGTGCTCATCTTTTACGTACAGTAGTTTCAAAGGATTTTGCTTTATTGTTTAGAGCATTACATCATGCAGTGTTCCCTTTTAGGAGCTGCAGAGGTAAAAGAACATCTTGAAAATAGTTTGCCATTATAAACCTTCCATGCTTTTACTGCTCACACAGTTCCTACTGTTATGAAAATTTCTACACTTTCTTCAGACCAGATAAATTGTGCAGTTTCTGATGCAGAAGTTGTTTGTAACTTGAATGTAGTTTCATACGTATGTGCAGGGATATACTGTTTATGAAATCAAGCGATGCGTAATTTACCACCAATGTAATGTAAATGTAGAATGCCATTGTCATTTCCTATACATTATTATTACTCCCATCTTTACTTTAGATGCTATTGATATATTTATGCATGGATGTTGAATAGATGTTTGATTACAGTACATGAGCAGTACTTTGTGTTTAAAAAAAAAAAAAGTCCAGATGATTAACCCCTTCATTACTGCGCCTCCCACCCCCAGCCGCCCCGCTCTCCCTCCGTCAAACCGAATTCCCGGAAGTTCATGTGTGTGCGTGGGGGGTGATCGTTTATCATAAGTGCGCTGTTTTTCATTTTATATTACTTTTATATTCTCAAGTACATGTTGACCACGAGGTACACTGTGCATGATTTGAAATACATTTCCTATAGTAGTATACGTGTAGGGATATATATACTTTACTAAACTTTCATTGTTCCTATAAATATAGACTTTACAGACATAAAAAGGTATATACAGTACTCATATGTTGCTCCTCGTGGCGTTGATACACTGCAGGATGTACGTTGGGAAAGTCCAGGTGAAGTGTAGGTAGTGGAGGTGGCCTTTGATCTGCAAACGGATCCGACAAGAGGGTGAAGGCAGGTCCTCGGGGACTCTGCAACAATGGCGAGCCTACAGGGCTGGGATTTGAGCAATTATCTATCTCGCTTTCATCATTCGTACTCTCGCTGTCACTGTCGTTTTCTGGTATATAATCATCGTCTGACTCACTCACTGATGTCTGATTGAGTTTCATTGTCGTCAGACTCATCTAACTCACTAGCAAGCTTTGTATCAAATTCGTCATCTGTATCAGATGACGCCATGATCACGCAAAATCAGCCAAAAAAAACACACAGTCACAGCATGCAGCTTGGGGGATACTGAGGGGTTGCGGGTGAGAACTGGCTGCTGGTTGGTTGTGGGGCCTAGGAGGGTGGTTGTCATGGTAACCACGTGCTGATATGCCTAGTGCAACTATTTTTTTCTGTTTATATCATACCATATAGGTCTATATATATGCCCAAAACATTTGAAATAATAAATCATATCCAAAATACTCAAATGATGTCAATCATGGCCTGGCATGGACTCTGATATGGCCATGGCATGGCCATGATAAGGAGAATGACGTCAGTCAAGTTGCCAGTTCTTACAACCCAAGTCTCTCTAGTAACCCCAAAACCAACACTCCTACCCTCCTATACCTCAATATGCTTATCAGGTTTACCACCGTAAACCTTACAATTATCGGTTCCTCGCAAGAACTTTTTCTAGGTTTACAAGCGTAAACCTTATCGATTTTGGTAATGAAGGGGTTAAGTCCCAGAGGTGGAGCCAAAATTTAGGTGGTTTAAATGTTGTGTGATTAGTGTCTAGCCCATTTTACTGGGTGTGCTCTTGATAGGCCTCTTTAATTGTATTTTCTCATAACTTTGTTTTTGGACCCTACTTCAACCTTCATTACAGTGGTGTCTTTATTTCATTTTAGAAAATTCAGACAGTTATATTTTTAACTTGAGGAAGACTTCTTATAAAAGAGAGATTCTTATCCCTTTGGGTGCAGTAGATTCTCCATGATCCAAATACATCCGTACTGTAGTAGCCAGGATGAAACTGGAAAAGAGACATTTTGGTGAAGGTTTTATATCTTGGATTAATGTTTTGATGAAGGTGTTAATATACAAGATGTTTGCAGACCAAACAGTAATTGATGTGAAACAAGGCAATACAGTACAGTGCTTGTGTTGCTGGCACATGTAGGATAGGTATTAGCACATAAACATTTTTCCCCGATTTCAGAGTAAGTTTAACCCTTTGACTACTGGCGGTGACTTACAAGTGGTTCCCAATAGGTGCCATTGTTCCACCAAAATATGAAAGTGCCTTTTTCATCTATTCCCAGATGCCTTAATCCCTTAAGGGGTGGCCACAAACAAATTGCCCCCATGTCACCCGGTCCCCCGCCATTTCACTGCCCTGCGCCCAGCTCACATCCCCCTCTCTTATATACTCATACCTCTTCACTCCATCCCTCCATCTCATCCTTGGCCTTCCCCTCCCTCTCCCCCCCTCCACCTCAGTCACACTCTCATCATTAGTCTAACAAGATCTAAGCTTCTCTTCCATGCGTTAGGGTATCACAATACTGTCATGCAGCTGCTTTTTTACCTCCATGCTTACTTCCTATTTTTTATCACTGCTCTCAAAGAACCAGCAACCTTGCTTCCTTGGACCCTTTCAAGCACTTCACCCTCCAAACTTCCATCCTTACTCATCACACTACTCAAGTACTAAAAATTAGCATTCACATTTTCCATTTCCTCATCATCCATCCTCACAGTACAACCAGTGACTTCATTTCTCCTGAAGAATGTTTTTTTTTTTTTTTAATAAGGTGAACTGATGGTGTAGTTTCATATATGACACTGAAATTGCTTACAAATTATAAATAAATTAAAATTCAGCAGTTTTTACAAAAAAAGAAACTTGCAGTTTCAAATAATGAAAAATGCTTTTTGAACAAAAAGTGTTCAAACAAGTACCAAATACATGGCAAAAGTACAGGTTTACTCTCCTAAAGACACAGACACACATATGACTAACACAACATCATCATCATCCAGACCTCCTTGCCCACCCTAGGGCAGGGTGAGGAGTAACAATGTCCAGACAGCCCAAATTTGCGCAGTCCAATTGACCACGCTTCCATTCGCTCACCATCCAAACCCCCGGAATCCTGGTTCTATCCGATATGCCTAAAACATTCACCATGTTCTGTAGCTTCACATAAATGTATCCGATAGTCAAGCCAGACACTGTCACGTTAAAAGGGATGCCAAATCCCTATTCATGCGCTTCCCCTCACAATGGTCTTCCAGCCAGCTTGATCTCTTGTCAGTCCCCTAGCCTCACAGACTTCCAAACCTCTCTTCTTCATGCACTCATCCACCATATCGCTCCATCTTCTCCTTGGCCTACCTAGCCTCCTCCTGCCTTCAGATTTGCTCAGATATACCTTTTTCACCACCCTATTGTTATCTGTTCTCTCTGCATGACCATACCATCTCAGTACACTCTCCTTGATTCTGGTGTCCACAGACTTCCTCACTCTGCATCTTTCATGAATTGCATTATTTTGTGTTCAGTCCACTCTCTGTACTCCATATTTTGTGTTCAGTCCACTGTCTGTACTCCATATTTTGTGTTCAGTCCACTCTCTGTACTCCATATTTTGTGTTCAGTCAACTCTATGTACTTCATATACATTCCTCGGCAGTCCCATCTTCACTGCTGTCACTCTTGCCTTTTCATTTTCATGCCACACCATAGTCACACATTCATATGGTTAAGTTGGCACTAACACTCCTTCATATAAGCCTCGTGCTTATCAAGGCCTTCATAGCACCAGCTACTTTCCTTCCTTGTGTCACTCTACTTTCCACTTCTCTTGCACATTTTCCTCTCTTTTCTATCACTGTGCCCAGGTATCTGAACTTTCTCATCAATTCCAGTCTCTCTCCATTCACTGTAACATCTCACTGGGAATCACCCTCTCTTTCGATTACCATCACTTTACTCTTTTCTACATTTACTCTCAAGGCACGATGCTCACAGACATCAGCAAAGCTCTGCACTAGTCTACCACGTTTTTGTCTGGTATTTACATGTAGTACTGCATCATCAGCTTACAACAGATTTGAGATGTTCCATCCATCACCCTTCATTACCAGTGCCATCCCTCCATTATTTGTGTTTTGACTTCTTTCATCACCCCATCCATATATATATATATTGAACAACAGTGGGGACATCACACAACCTTGTTGCACGCCATCGTTGATCGTGAACCATTCACTTAGATGCCCATTTACCCTTACACCTGCCTCACTACCATCATAAAAACTCTTGATGGCACCTAGCAGCTTGCCATCTACACCGTACATGCGCAAAACCTTTCACAATCCTTCTCTGTCTACTTTATTGTATTATAAAAAGCATAATAATAATCCATCCATCCATCATCCAATCCTATGTTGCCCCATGAGGAGTGTAGGAGCCCAGGGCTAGGCAAGTTGATCCTGACATTGAAGATGAGAATGACCAGCCTCACTCATTGTTGGGTGGCATTGCATGAGCAATAAACCTCAACCACCCTATGGATATTAACCTACTCTGGCTCAATCCATTTGATGCGCCTTATTTACCCATTAAACCACCAGGCGGCATAATTTGGTTATATGGTTACAACCCAGCGTTGAGTGGTTTCCAGGTGTACAGGAAACCATTTGGCTTGTCAATTAGTGTTGAGTCTCCCACAGGCAGAAGGAATAGGAAAGAATGAAGGAAAGAAAGATGGAAGAGAGAGTGTAAAGTCACCCCTAGGCAGAAGGAAGAGGAAAGAATGAAGGAAAGAAAGACAGAAGAGGAAGGAGGGAAAAAAAGAAAGGGCAGACACTCAGAGCAGCACTATACAAGTGAGTGGATGGTGAGCGTCCCCACCTACCACCAATCATAATAATGATGATAATGTATAATGATAAAAGCCTACAGAGCATGTTATTAGCCTGCTTAGCATTCCTGGTGCCACAACCATAATGTACTGAACTGTAGGGTAGGCCTGGCACATAGTTATATGCTAGAATTCCTTTCTGACTCTCATGAAAAGATTTAGTCGTTCCATTCATCCATCTGTCCATCATTACCTTCATAAACTCATTAGTAAATCATTTCAGTGCAATTATTAGTTCACAGATCCATCAGCGTGACACTGAGCTGATCGATGTTTACATGTCACGCCAGGTGAGCTGTCATACTCCACACGTTTTCCTTGTTTTACCACTAAATATTTCATTCTGTTCTATATCACTTTAAAACACACTTATTTTTGGTTCATATATACCATTTTCTTATATGTAACTGTCCTATAATAGTCGTGTCTGAGCCAGAACATTCGAGAGTGAGGCAGTCCACCCGGCAGGTAGGCACGGTTTTGGCTACACTCTTCACAGTGGTGCCACATCCCACAGGCTGGTCATATAACCTTGAGTGCACATTTCCAGCCTCCTCAGTGTTGGTCGAATTAAGTCCTGGTTGCCCAAAGCTTTTCCGCAGCGTTGGACTATAGTCGAGTTAGGTCCAACTAACGAATATTGCTCAGCTCGACTTTATTCACATATAGTGCTGAAAGGGTTCTGCAAAAAGTTCATTCATAATTCAGCAGTCAGATGGTAATGTTAATATGGTAATAGCCAGTCCTTTATTACTCCTGTTGTGTGCCTCAGAGGGCCTGGTGTGTAGGAGGGACTGAGGTTAGGCTGCTGCAGTCCACATCATTTAAACTGTCTGGTAGCTTTGCCCTCAGCCCTCTGGAGTCCCAAAAATTGTAATAAAGGATTAGTTGCTATAGTTTTACTGGTACTGTGTGACTGCAAAGTTTAAAGTGAAAGTTGTACAAATAGTGAGATGCTGGGTTATGGTGATGATGGTGATGTTAGTAATGGTGATGATGGTGATGTTAGTAATGGTGATGATGATTGTTTGCGCAGGGTCAGGGTGGTTCTGGGGTGCAGGGAGCAGTGCGGCAGCTGGTGAGCAGTGCAGGACGTCTGTTGAATGAGTGCCGCAGCCACCATTCCGCTACACATGCCGTCGACCCACGCTTCATCACACAGCAGGTCATCCAATGTGCTTATGACATTGCCAAGGGAGCAAAGGTCCTAGTCACACTCTTCCAGTAACATCACCACACACACATGCACATGGAGAAATAGTGCTTGCCTTTTCAGCACATGTTGAAAAAAGTGTTATTTTTCTTTTAAGCATCATTTAAACACTGACGGTAGCACCACCTGACAGGGAGAAATAATGCCCATATTTTCATCAGTTGTGCAGGAAGTCCTCTTTATGCCCTTTAGTAAATCAGGTCCACAGTAAACTGCAGAACAGTTACCTACTTATGTTTCACTGTTACATTCAAAAGTCATTTGCCAGTTTCCCTCAGTTGAAAATACCAGTTGTATGGAAGAAGCTTTGATATTTTAGAACACATCCCTGACATATTAAGAACTTTCAGTGAAGTATTATTTTTCTGTTAATTCTTCCAGTAACACCACCAGCAGACAGGGAGATGTCCCTCCCCCCCCCTCCCCCATCAGTTATCGAAACAAGGGCAACATTTGTTTCTGGTTATAGTATTATCATAGAGCACTGGTATTACCTTTCTAGGAAGAGGATGCAGAGAAACACAAGGTAGGGACATAGCCTTATCTGTGACTGGTTTTGCCTATGTGCTTTTTAGGAGAAATTGGCAAAACTGGTTGGGAATAAAGTTTGATCCCTAGGTGGTGTTCCTCTGCATATCTTCTTTTAAATATCCTAATGTCTCTGTTATTTTTCTTTCAAGCATCATTTAAACTAGGCCACTTGGATGTTTGTGGTGACTTGAGTGGCTCATTATTGAAACTGTGAATAAAGTGGTGCAGGATAATATCCTGCATATTTTCATTACTTCATTACCTTGGTACTGATGAGGGTTGGTAATATTATATATTTCCAGTGATTCAGCTGTAGTGCAGCCTAAATCAGAATTACACACAAACACAGCCCACACCTTTCCAAATCTACCTATACATTCTCACTCTAACTCCATCACCTGTAACTATAATTGTGATTTGAAATGGACTGTAGTTACAGGTGATGGAGTTAGAGTGGGAGAATATAGTCAGGTGTGGATGAGTGTGAGTCATGGCAGAGTGTAATAAGATTTGGAATGAACTAAATCTGATGTAAAACAAATAGGCTTCCATTGTGATGTAACCTGGAGTAAGTATTTGCAGACAACCTTATGTCTCTGCCATTCATATTGCATTTATATCTATAGTGTCTATCAGTAACCCAGACATAGCTCAAATATATAAAAGTTGTCTCTTCATATTACAGTTTAACTCCTCCAGCCTGAGTATGTCATGTTTATTTCATTATTGATGATACTAGGTGATTTGAAACAACGTAGGATGAGTCCTGTACTAGTAAAGGGGTTGATGAAGGCTTTGTCTAACACTCTAGTTCAGAAAGTTGTTCCCAATTTAAGTAAGACAATTAGAAGTTAGCAGAATGAAATTATTTCCATGTGGTAGGTCACTGGCTTTAAGGGTTTAACCATTGTTTTTAACATTGTTCTCTGGAGAGATGAAAATGGATACTACAGGCATGAAAGTTCTCATCTCTGACACTTGTTTCGCATTTAATAACCCATTAAGCTCAGGGTCAACCCCCCACCCCCCCATCAGACAGTTTAATTCCCTGAGGATAGATTTCATGACTTGCGAGGTTAGATATAGCCTTGTTAAGCCCATACAATACAAGAGGCCTTTCCCTTGTTGAATCAGATTGTCTGGTGGCAGTGGGTATAAACTTAAACAGATGTCACATGGGTTCAAGGGGCTACAGATCATCATAATTGCATTCTTACCTACTTGCTTTTCATTGTATTTTAAAGAAGCAGATTGACATGTCTCCTTGGAAGGGAATCTTAACCCCTTTGGCCCAAGGATGTTATTTTTCTTGTTCTTGGTACCAGGAGATGATTTTATATGCCTTTAAGGAGATATCACTTATTTAAGGGTTAGAAACGGTTTTCATTAAACTCATCCACAGTGACAGATGTCCCCAGAGCTAAATATACGGTGGTACATAAACTGCTTTCCACTAGAAACTCGCTTGACAATTGTATGTGTTGCAGGGATGGCTCAGTATGCTGGTGTGGGTGTGGCAGTGGGGGTAGCATATGAATAAATGATGCAGGATAACCACTGATAATGGTGACTGAGTTGTTCCCACAAACAAGAAACTGCAAAGTGACTTGGAGGAGGAGTGTTATACTGTATGTTGACCACCCTGGGAATTGCCTGATGGAAACAGTAATATAGCAAAAAAGACATCCTTGGGCTGGAGGTTTAAAAAAAATGCATTAATTGTTTGGCCAAATCGGAATCTCTATGCTTGCTTATCTTGAGTTGCGACAGAAAAATGGTAAATTTTTAAAATGTGGTGTCTCATGTAATGGTGTTGAATTTTTTATACGAACAAATGTGTGTGATATTTTTGAGTGTATGTCTGTGTGGTCAGCTGGGGTGGTGATTAATTTGTTGGGCACAAAATGCTGTTTCAAATATAAAGTTAATGAATTAAAAGAGTAGAGATGACTCGGAAGTAGGCGTGAAGATGGTTTTATATTGCTGGCTGTAGGTCCATTGGCTTTGCTGTTTACAGTTATCCCACTTTAATACCTTTTCTTTCCTTGTTTTTTTGTTTCCCGTCTCACCCAACATTTAGGTGAGAAAAAAGGTCAAGATGATCATGCTCATGAGTATCAGTTGACAGTTTCAGAGTTACTGATGTTGACTTTGCTGATGATGCAATTATTCTAGCAGAGTCACTGGAGATGCTATTGAGTGCCCTTGAGGATTTTCACAAGAATGCAAAGCCACTGGGATAAAAGATCCCTTGGGGCCATGACCAAGGTCTAGGTATTTGGTGGCCTGTTGGATGAAGCAGTTCAGTCTTTCCAGGCATGTGGTGAGAATGTGGAGGTCTTGGAAAGTTTCACTCATCCTGGTGTGTGCTAAATAACAATGGTAGGTCAGACAATGAATGTTTTTGCTGCATTGGTCTGGCCTTCATTATGAATTCACTTATCTTGGGTATTTGGTGTTGCCATTGTATGTGTAGAAGACGAAAATTTTGATCTTCAGGGCATTGGTGCTCCCTGTCCTACTCTATGGCTGTGAGACATGGACACTAAACAGTGACTTGAAGTGACAAATTGACTCCTTTGGTACCACGATCTGTTGCAAGATCATGGGATAATGCTGGGTTGATATGACTGGGTATGCAATGAGTGACTGTTCCATGAGACAGAGTTGAGGCCTATTACCCGCATAGTATGACGTCAGCTCCTGTTATTTGGGCATGTGGTCCTTTTTCCTGAGGTTGACCCTGCCCACGGGGTGATCTCTAAGAGAGTTAACCTGGGGTGGAGGGGACCAAAGGGAAGGCCATAGAACTCATGGCTGGAGCAGGTTGATCATTCATATTGAGAGAGACTTAGAGAGGGAAGAATTGCTGCCTGGAGGGTTGCACAAAGGGATCCCTATGGATGGGGTTTGAGGCCATGTGCCCCATGGCATTTGTACCCCCATGATGATGATGATTATGATGGTGATCATAATGAATATACAGTATATATATTTTCTGTTTGTGTAGAAAACTTGTCAAGTAATCTTTGAGATAACATCTTTTTTGACAAAGTACAGAAAGTAATTTATAGTAAGTTTTGTTAACTAGTTGTTGATGTCGCATTACTTGTTCAATGTGCAGTGAAAAGTTTATTGTATTGGCATACTTCATTATAATGTGCAGATTTTATAAGCACATTTATGAAATATCAAAATGTTGTATTATACAGTTTAAAAGTACCTTTAGATCATTTAGTTGGCACTGTGACTGCTGCAGTGATGTCACTAAGGCTAATATTCTTGTTGGTTAAGAGTCATCGTAGCACGTCCTTGTTACGTTTTCTTTTTTCCTTGCTTATTTCTGTATGTGGCTGGTTAATATCCTGCTGTATTTTATTTATTTAGTCTCAGGTTCATCTGAAATGTGAACCCAGTGGACTGTGGCTGGAAAGTGATATTCTCCTGCAGTCTGCAATCTTCCTTTCAGGGGATAGGGAGGGGATAGAGGAGCATTTGTATAACTGAGCAGTGGAGCCCCTTGGCATTATCAGTGCCACCACCAGCAACTTATACAAAGCTGGTTGATTGACCGGTGATATAAACAGCATGCAAGTAATCATCATCGTCATTCAATACGGGGATGAAAAAATTGAAATACCATAGGAAACTAGAAAACCGCCTACACCAACAAGCGTATGTGCCTATGTCTGCCTTCTTGATGATAAGAATCTGAGAGCAGTGCTAATGCAGGCAAAGCAGTACACAGCCACAGTGTCAGCCGTTATCAACTTGTTGTTGCTGACAAATTCATCATGTACAGTTGCACCCCTGTTTACAGTCTTTTAAAGGTACAAACCTCTTTGAAAAATATTCATTTATTTTTTTATTTTTTAACCTCCAAAACTCTGTACTGTAGTTTGAAATATTTCCCTGTAGAATTAATATTTTACCTGAAGCAGTTGGAACAACAATGATATTTCAGTTTCTGCCCTTGTTCATAATTTTCATTGATCATTTGTACATACAGTCTAAATTATCAGTGAAGGTCGACATTTGTACAGGTATTGTATGATAATACATCTGTAACCAGCTCTTGGAACCAGGGAAGGTTGTATGAGTGGGAGCAACTGTATGATTAACCACCTACATCTGATGACATATTTTGTATAATTTGTGCCGTCTCTAGATGGTTATATATGGATTACAGGGAACTTTCAGACTTCAGGAGTTAGATATCACTTTTATCAACCCATGCAGTGTGATAAGTTTTCAGTGAGTTGACTAAAATCAGTGGGTAATATCATGATGGGGAAAAAAAATGTCCTCCAGATTCAGTGGTTTAATCCTCACTGCATTTCTTTTGTGAGAATTAATATAAGATGATGCTGATGCTGAGGATGTTCAGTTTGGCAGGGAATTGTACATTTTTCTGATTGCTGGTTGTAGAAGACAGTCAGATTAAGCTAAGCACAGTATTAGACTTTGTTATCTACTTCAGTCCAAGTATCTTCATTTCATTCTTGCTGCTACCTCCAAATGCTTTTATTCAACTTCGAAAAGACCTCTTGTAGTGAAGGGATAAGTGAAGGCTGTATCCAACCCCTCCAGTTCCTCAAGAGGTCTCTCGTAAGCTGAATAAAATTGTCTGGAGGTAGCAAGAATAAAGTAGAAAATATGTCATTGGAATTAAAGGATTAACTAGCGACAGATCCTACACTGAATGGAAGATTGTCAAATATATTTTATAAATCATCAGTTAGAAGTTCTATTTAACTTCTAGTTTGTTGGAATAATAGAAATGTGCTGTGTGTTAACTAGCACTGGTGTTTATGAATAGTCCTAATGTATAATTCCAGAAAATCAAGACAAGTTTTCCATATGTATGTGAAAAAGTGGTGGGAATGTGTGAGTGTTAGTTACCTGTGTGTAAGTATGGTACTATAGATGTATAGTGATATTGCTGACAATACAGTGCGTGGTGGGAGTGTATTTTGTTAAGTGCATTCACCAACAACTCCATTCTCAGCTTTGTCACCCCCAGGTCAATATATCCTTGGTAGTATACAGGGCAGCAGATTACTTTTACTAGAAATTTGATATTCATCTTGGTAGAAACATTAATAGTAATTATCACTCATGCATGTCTTGATATCACAGTTCTGCTAATTGTCCAAATGAAAATATACCTACATACAGAAAAGTTGTTTATTCAGAAGATAAACAGTTTTAGCTCAGCTTGGACCCTCTTTATGGTCAGACCAAGCCAAGAGTTTGGGTTGGGCGGGACCCCCACACCCGCCCACAGTGGTGCCATGTTTCCCAAACCCGTGATGTGAAACGGCTGTTATATATGTAAAAGGCATCGCAAGTAAGGTAAACACATATGAATACAATTTTAACCTATGTATTATAATATATGAAAGAACAGAAAACTTATGCATAAAATTATATGATAATACAGAAACATGGCATAAATATTTTACAGTGTTGCTGAAAAGTAGTCACGTTTATTGGCTTCTGCCGTAGTTCTGGGGTGGGTAATAATGTCACAATTATGGTTATAAGATAATGTGCAGGAATATAAGCAAAAATATCCCAATTTCTTAGTAAAAAGAAATAATACATTAAACCCTCGTGACCGGCAACACACTGACCCACTCTCACCTTGGGAAAAACTT
>JAGKTI010000212.1:0-21871 GCA_018397915.1 Birgus latro | reverse complement strand
GAGAGAGAGAGAGAGAGAGAGAGAGATGTGTATATTTGGGTGTTTCCTTGTATAAAATGTTTGTGTGTGTGTGTGTGTGTGTGAGAGAGAGAGAGATAGAGAGAGAGAAAAATAAAGTCAAATTTACAATATGTACAATATAATGTAAAAGAAAATAACCAAAATGTATCCTAAAATACCATAGTCAGATTTAGTATCCTAAATACCATAGTCAAATTTACAATATGTACAATATAATATAAAAGCAAATAACCAAAATGTATCCTAAAATGAGAGAGAGAGAGAGAGAGATTTTGTATATTTGAGTGTTTCCTTGTATAAAATGTTTGTGTGTGTGTGAGAGAGAGAGAGAGAGAGAGAGAGAGAGAGAAATAAAGTCAAATTTACAATATGTACAATATAATGTAAAAGAAAATAACCAAAATGTATCCTAAAATACAACAGATGAGAGAGAGAGAGAGAAAGCAGCCCTGGAGCAGTGTTGAGTGCATTGTCAGGCTGAGGGAGAGATGGAGGAAGGGAGGGGAGGGAAGGAGGGAGGGAATGATTGAATGAAAGAAAACAAATAATGGCGCCGCAACAGCGAGGGCATCTGGCACCATATGTAGAACAATAATATTTTTTTAAATATAATTAGATATAATAAAAACAGAAAATACAGAAATGAAAGCACAAGTTTATAAGTCACTCATAAAAGAAGCAAAATTCCCCAGGGAGATGCACAAATCCCAGGAGAGAGAGAGAGAGTATGGAAAATGTGGCAACACTGTACACAGGTTGGAGCCCCACCCAAACCGAACTTTTGGCTTGGCCTGACCATAGTTTACCATATGAGGGTATGATTCTTCCATTATCACCTTTATGCAGTCATTGGAGCTGCAGAGAAGCAGTTTGTCAAGTGCTGTGACTCCTGCATTATGACTTTTTCAGCACAGAAGTTACTCATAAGCACCAGAAATGCTTAACCCTTTCAGTCTGGTGATGTATTTTATATTGCCATCGCCAAAGCAATTTTATTCAGCTTGGAGGAGGCTTTTGCTACTGCAGGGGTTAGGTATATCTTTCAGTAGCTTGTTCAGTATGAGAGATCTTTAAGTTAGGTAAAATCATCTGTTATGTAGCAGTAGCAAACTAAAAATACATCATTTGATTCAGGGGGTTAACCGCAGATTCAACTGGTAATTTTGATGGGTGTGGCTATTAGTAGTGTTGTAACTGGTTAAATCTGTAATGTTGTTGAGGAATAATTTAGTCGAGTATACACATAAAAATAACGTCATGCTTCATCTTAAGGATCCCCATATATTGTGGTCAGCTATGTACAGCTGATGTTTTTTATGGAGTGGAAGCAAAACAAAGTGCCAAAACCAGTTGATTACCTCCCACAAGTTGCTGGAAACTGTTGGGAGGAAAGAAATCTCAGATGTGTAATACTGTAATATCTGTAACAATGTGTGAATTTCAGCTCGGACTTTGACTTTCTGTACTTGTGATTGAGTGTCCAGCCTAAGCGTGATGACTGTGTGGCAAGTTACCATTATTTAGTCTACCATGATTTTAGTCACACTTCACTCAAATGGTAATACCTCCCAGGGTTGATGGTAGCCATCCATATGCAGTACTACCTATTTAATTGTCAGTGCATTTACAGTTATAGAATTGTAGGGTGGGATTAGTAGTGCAGCAGATGTTTAGTGTAGTTAACCGGGCTGTGCTGGTGTGAGTGTTTTGCAGAATACTTTGTTATTAATATATGTTCTTTGTGAGTGCAGATGACTTTGCATGTGAGGTGCAGCCAAGGTTTCAAAGGTCTGAAAGATGTGTGAATGTTTGTGTTGCTGGCCCATTTAATTGGACAGATATTTCAATACCTTTGTTTTCTTTTTGTGTCTGGATCCTGTTTCATCCCAGCTGTTTTATGTAGGAATTAGGTTGGGATGATTTGACAGGTTTAACAAAACATGAATAATGCTTGATTGGCCTGCTTGGAGAATGAAGTCAGTATATTGAAAACGTGGCAGTGTGATCTGAAATGGAATTCTTGAGGACATTTTTCAGTTGATGTAAGTTTACCATGAAAGCTCTTGTAATGATAATAATGATAATTAATTATTATTTTTATTATTATTATTATTTTTTACATCAGTACTGTGTTTAACAGACACCACATCCTGGATGCTGTCAGATTGATGAAGGGTGATTGATATGTTTTGGTGCTTTAAAACTATAATAAAATAAGTAAAGATTTTAACACTGCAGGACTGTACATGTAATTGATGGCATGCTAACAAAAGAATATCCATCTTTCTCACACCAAGCACACATCTCATTGTACTATTATTAATTTTGCAGTGCATGTGGATAGCAAACTGAGTGAATCTTTCCATTTGAAGGTTGGATTGAAACAAGGATGTGTCATGTCTCCATGGTTGTTCAGTCTGTACATGGATGGGGTTATAAAAGAGATACAAGGTCGGGCAGTGGATGTTGGAGTGGCCCTAGTGAGAGAGGGCAGTGTTTGGAAACTACCTGTACTGTTGTTTGCAGATGATACTGTGTTGTTGAGTGAAGACGAAGGGGAGCTGCAAGGCTTGGTAGTTGAGTTTGGGAGAGTGTGTAAGAAGCGGAATCTAAAGGTTAATGTAGGGAAGAGTAAAGTGATGGTCTTCGAGAGAAGTGAAGCCAGTGAATGTACAGTGAGATTGGATGGGGAAGATATGGAGAATGTGAGTGCATTTAAGTACTTGGGTAGTGTGATGAGTAAGGATGGAAGTCTGGAGGGTGAAGTGCTTGAAAGGGTGCAGCAGGGAAAGAAGGTTGCAGGTTCGTTGAAAGCAGTGATAAGAAACAGGGAGGTGAGCATGGAAGTGAAAAAGTTGTTACATGACAGTATTGTGATACCAACTTTAACATATGGAAGTGAAGCTTGGACCCTTTTGGAAGGACAGAAGTCAAGAGTGAGAGCAGTGGAAATGAGTTATTTGAGAGGAGCATGTGCAGTCACATGGAGAGACAGACTAACAAATGAGGAAGTGAAGGAGCGTTGTGGTGTGGTTGAGGACGTGATAGGAAGCGTTAGGAGAAACACGTTAAGGTGGTTTGGGCATGTGGAGAGGATGGAGAGTGAAAGACTGACGAGGAGAGTGTATGTGAGTGAGGTGGAGGGGGTGAGAGGGAGGGGGAGGCCGAGGATGAGTTGGAGGGATGGAATGGAGAGAGACATGAGAAAGGGGTGAGTTGGGAGCGGGGTAGTGAAATGGCGGGGGACAGAGCAACATGGAGGCGATTTGTTTGTGGCCACTCCGTGCGGGATTGAGGCATCTGGCAATAGATAGGTAGATAGTATATACAGTATTGTTTTTGTTCTGAGTTATAAGTGACAAGTTTATAGAGATACTGTAATTGTGAATGTTAGTGAGCATGCATGCAGGGAGTGTAGTGCTTATTATGTGACACAAGTCTGATTCAGTGCAGTAGGAACATGATCATGTCACACATTGGACCCGAAAAACAACAAACATGCAAATGAACGAAGCTTGCCTAAAGCCATTTAAAAATCTTCTTTGAAAGAATCACATTGTACTGTAAATAATCCTGATTATAAAACTTGTGTTGCTATATGTAGACAAAAATATTTGCAATACAGTACTCTAGTTGTATGTAATGAACCAGTTGATGCCTTGTTATAATGACTAATATATATTTTTTAATTCATTGAGTCTAAGCCTACATTGAAGCATTTCTGTTATCTAAATATTGAATGTAGCATGATTGGTTGTTTTATCTTTAGAATCAGATAGACCTTCTTCAGTTGTTACCTTCATTGGTCAGAAGTTGACTGAATGTACAGTGAATTTCATGTGAAAAGTTCATTAGGTACCCATACTGTAGTTACTTATATACCAGTACAGTACTACATTAACATCACTGTGATAATAAGCAACACTTTCATTGATAGTGTTCCATCACTGAGCATTTGCAAAATGTTGTAGAGTAATTTTGAATCCACAGTTCATGCAGACACTGAATTTAATGGATGTGTTTAACATGTATTTCTTCAGATTATAGATCATAGATCATTTCAACTTATAAAAATTGTCATGACAAATTAGGCGCTCTGAGACATAACTTGCTGAACACCAATATGGCAAGCTGTGATTTATAATCAGTACGTTCTTTCTTCAGTCATTTCTATACCCCCTGAGAAGTGAATATATTAATGTATACAGTATTTTATATTCTGCACCACAAAAGTGTTTAGCTTCAGTCAGAACAACTTTAGATATAGTTTTAATTCATATCTGATCCTATTTTCCTCTCCTTCCTGTCGAGTGCTTCGTAAGTTGTATCCTGGAGCATCTCATAAATATCATATGATGTTGCACTGATTGACTAAACATATAGATTGTTGTATATTATTATAGACAGTGGCCTTAGTGACTTTTGTTGTACAGATGGTAGTTTGTTTTCATTAAATACTGTATACATAGTCTGCAAAGTATTTATTACAGCTTAGAAAGTGTTTTCTGGACAGTTATTGCTGAAAGATTATTATTATTATGGGTAAAAGTATTTGAAATCTAGTTTGTCAGAAAACACTTGACCCAATACATTGACAATAAGAGCAAAATTAACAGTTGTATCCAAAATTGTAAGAAGCAATTGTGCCTTTCTAATTGGGCCTTTCTAGAGATATGTGAACACTACAGCTGGTTTGTTTTCACCTGATGGCATTGGGCTACTTCCACAACTTGAATACTATGTCGTGGTTGTATGAAATTTGATGAGCCATAGATATGAGTCTCCTTGAGTGCTTGTTAAATTGGCCCTCAAATCTGACTACACTTGTACCACCAACTGAGCTGAAAGGGGTTAGGGATCTTCATCAGGCTTGAACAAATGCAGCTAGTGTCCCTTGGTGCTGTGACAGGTGATATGTGGTGTTGATGTCTGCTACTTAGGGTTACCAGTGATTATATTGCCTTGTCTCGCCTGTCGTGCCACCCGGCCTTGTCTGCTGGTCAAGGCTAGTGACCCTGTTGTATACAAGACTGTAAAACCACACTATAGTCAGTTTATTGCTTCATGACAGAACTAAGTACTCATACAACTTAATACAAAGTCGTGGTTGCATGAAATTCAGCAATCCTTAGTTATGAGGTATGAATGAGTCTCCTTGGTTAAAAGTCAAACTGACCTTCCAGTCTGACTGCACTTGGCTATCAGCCGAGCTGAAAGGGGTCAGGGATCTTCATCAGTCAGAACAGATGTATTGACTTATTCTGATGGTTATTGACTTATGTATGCAAGGAGTTGCATTGTGAAAGTGAACCATAACATACAGTAAGTAAATATTCTCAGGCATATAAAACTGAAAAATTGCCCCAAGTCTGTGCCAGCCTACTGCTGTGTGCCAGATTTGGGGTTTAAGTTACTGTTAAGGAAGGGAAGCAGTCACACCTTGCCTCACCATAATCTTATTAACATCTGGGTGCACATTGCAGGGGATGTATTTATATAATTATTTGAAATAAATGGCAGACTTACAGATTTCCTTATATTGTATATGTATTACTACAGGGTCTGTTTGTGTGAACTAAAGAGCAGGGATGTAGCCTCATACACAGTATAGTATTTCAGAGTACAGGTATCATGAGTTTCAGCAACTGTATTTATCCTTATTGAAAAATTTATAATTTATCTCATACAGTGTATACTGTATAATTATTGTATTTACTTACGTTAACCCTTGAGTTGCACATACTTCAAGTAAATTAGCATATACTCTTGTGGGGGAAAAAAAAAAAAATGGGTAGTAAAGAAATATAGTAATGACAATAAGACAGAGTTTGAAGGCAGAGTTATTTATGCAAATGTTATCAGCCACCTGAATATGCAGTTGCATGGGCTTCATCTTGTTTTGGCAGCTGGTATTCTAGTGGGTCTGGAGGCTTTACAACATCTCTTCCATACCAGGTTGTTTCTGTGTTAAGCATTTTGACTCTGTGCATCCTGATGACATCTATTTTTGCTTATTCTTGCTACTACCAGATAATTTTGTTTTGATTAGAAAAGATATATTGTGTTGAAGTTTATGATTGTTGCATTTAAATCCTCCAGTCCAGTACAGAGTCTATGAGAAGTTGAATTGTATTGTAAAGAGGTGACACTGAAAAGAGATACTGGGCTTATTTATACACATGTACATTATTTTTGCCAACAATGTCAGCATTAATAAGATATACAGGGCATACAAGAGAATGCTTATCTATGGAGCAGAAAAAAAGAGTATCTTGTATTTTTTCCTGCTAGCTCCTGACAACTTTATTCTGCCCAGGAGGGATTTCTTTGAATTGAGAGTCAGAGGATCACCTTCATTAATGCTTTCAGTACAAGGACTTTCCTTAAATGGGTAAAATTTTTTGGAGATGGCAAGAAAATAAAATGCCCTTCAACTGGAAGGGTTAACCCCTTCATTCCAGTGATATACTTTTCTATATTATTCTTGCTATCCTCGGATCATTCTGTTTGGCTTGAATCAGCATGTTACACTACTAAGGAGTTGATGAAGACAACCCATCAAGTGTGGACAGCCCTCTCAGGGTGAATAAAATTGTCTCTGGTCATCAAAAATTGTATGAAAAAGACATTGTTCGATTGATGGGGTTTCAGTGTAACAGGTAAGTACTTTAAGGAAGAGGTGTTATGAATCTTCCCCAGCCACGAGATTACAGCCCCTCATCCCTTGCAACGTTATGTACAGTGTTTGTTTGTTTGTTAGCTCTGTCTCTTGGTGCTTTTCTTTGTGCATTACCCACCATGAATCTTAAGAGTTGTTTCTTTGCCAGTCTTCCAGGAACACATTTGTTGTTGTTGTTGTAGCCTGTTGTATATAGAGCTTATACCATCACCTTCAGACTGGTTGGATGCTGCTGCATATTGATAGCAATTCTCATCCTCTGCTAAGGAACTGGAAAGTACAGTTCTTATTTCCTTTACTGCATGAAATTCAGAACTATATGGAACATTGTTTGCTGTGCTGTACTCTGTCGTTGAATGTCTTCACTCATGTTACAGTTTTTAGTTATCTACCTACATCATGAATTATCTTGTTACAGCTGTAAATGCAAAATATTATATTAAAACTTGTATATAAAACGTGCACAAGTAGTATGACTGAATATACCGGTACATTACACCGTAAATATTTACACAGTAAGTCACAAATGAGAGGCTCATAACATATTCCTACCATGATAATCATATACGGTACAGTACCTGTATGGTGAGAAAAGTGTATTATTAATTAACCATATTGTAGTTAAACCCGCACTTATTCTTCTTTAATGTTGATCAAAGCAAACTTGGCATTATATTTAAAGTTTCTTGTCCAAGGTTGATGAATGATATAGTGATATCCATTGTATGAGTCTGAACCTACTGTTTCTTATAATGCATTATCAGTGCTAAATAAGTATTTTATATGATAAAGCTGTTATGATAGAATATTTAGATGAAATGCTGATAGTTTTGTGAATTAATAGTTCTGTACTGTATTCTCTAATTATAGAGTTGTATAGTACAGGTACATAATATTTTACATACTGTATTATGATCATAGATCCATGTCTCCTACAGAAACTTATGCTATATTAGTCTAAAAGCCACCTAGGTGATCCCCCACTAGGACTGACATCATAATGTGTGTGTTGAGTAAGACAGAGGTGACTTTCCCTCTACCATGATCAGTTTCAACCTCCCCCAGCAACTTGCCTGTGTCTTACAGTGGCCTCACCCTCAACCACACTGCAACCAATATTTTTGTAACTGATTTACTCCTTGTTTTGTGTACTGTTCTGCAGATGTATATTGTTGATAAGTGATATAATTCCATTTAGATACAACTTACTCTTGCCATTACATAATTTTATCTTTTTTATTAACTGTAAATATTCCTTCTCCTTTTTGTTGTTAATTAACATGAAAACTTGAATTCATAATTGCAGATATTTCATTTATCCTTTATTTATGTAGTGCTGTATATTAAATTAAATATTTGAAAGTTGTACAGGAAACTATATATAATTGGATGAAGGTTTACAGGAATGTAGAGAATATTAATAGTATAGGGAGTAAATGGGTAGTTGTTGAATACCGTGAAGAATACGTGCGAGGGTGCTAAGACTGCAGTGCATGTGGATGGTGAACTCTGAATTTTTCTGTCTGAATGTTGGATTGAAACAGGGTTGTGTCGTGTCTCCAAGGTTGTTCAGTCTGTATGTATATGGATGGGGTTATAAAAGAGATACAAGGTAGGGCAGTGGATGTTAGAGCTGCCCTAGTGAGAGAGGGCAGTGTTTGGAAACTCCCAGTACTGTTGTTTGCAGATGTTACTGTGTTGTTAAGTGAAGATGAAAGGGAGTTACAAGATGAGTTTGGGAGTGTGTGTAAGAAACGGAATCTAAAGGTGAATGTAGTGATGGTATTTGAGAGATGTGAAAACAGTGAATATACAGTGAGATTGAATGGGGAGGATATGGAGAATGTGAGTGCGTTTAAGTACTTGGGCAGTGTGATGAGTAAGGATGGAAGTTTAGAGGGCGAAGTGCTTGAAAGGGTGCAGCAGGGAAGAAAGGTTGCTGATTCCTTGAAAGCAGTGAAGAGAAACAGGGAAGTGAGAATGGAAGTGAAAAAGCTGCAACATGACAGTAATGTGATATCAACTCTAACGTATGGAAAGTGAAGCTTGGACCCTGTTGGAGGAACAAGTCAAGAGTGAGAGCAGTGGAGATAAGTTATATGAAAAGAGCATGTGGAGTCACATGGAGAGAGAGAGACTGAGAAGTGAGGAAGTGGAGGAGGGTTGTGGTGTGGATGTGGATGTGATAGGAAGTGTTAGGAGAAACATATTAAGGTGGTTTGGCCATATGGAGAGTGAAAGACTGATGAGGAGAGTGTATGTGAGGTGAAGGGGGGGAGAGGGAGGGGGAGGCCAAGGATGAGATGGAGTGAAGAGGTATATGAGAGAGGGGTGTGAGCTGGAAGCAGGTCAGTGAAATGGCGGGGGACAGCAACATGGGGGCAATTTGTTTGTGGCCACCCCTTATGGGATTAAGACTTCTGGCAATAGATAGATAGAAATCGAATTGCGCAATTGGTACCATAGAAGCCCATTTTATAAGGCTAATTTGTATGGTGAAATTCAAAAATTATCCCTGAGTCCCTCTTTTGGCCCTCTTGAGAGTTTCTGTGAACCCTCCCAGATCATACCTAATATTTATTGGGGTAAATATACAAGAAAAAAAAAAGTGTAAAGAAAAAGAAAATAGTGTATATTATGTGGCAAATAAGTGGTGATCACCATGACAAGGATAGAGAGATGCTTGGGTGTTGGGGAAGGGTGTATCTAGAGTACACTAGTGACTAGTCCACAGAGCTATTTTAGACCTCGGTGGCTCCGGTCCCTACCAATCATTCTAAAGAGGTCACTGCTCACTTTCACTCCTGTAACCGTGTTTGTTACACCTATATCTCATTCTATCATTTCATTACCCCTATCCTCTAATTTCCCCACACCCCCATCCATGCACATTCACGCAGGCAAATCTTACATACTTTGAATGTCGCGCCATTTGCTGTACATATTCTCCGTACTCTTTAACAACTATAAACATTTCAGTCAATCAGTATTTCCGGCTCATTAATCTCCACTTGCTTTCCAATATACCATGTATGGAAGTTGGAACAGTCTCGGAGTTGGTAAGCAAATTTTCCTTGTCTTTTACAGTTCTCGGCATTTCCTTTTTAATAAGTAGTTTTATATACACTCACAACTGATTATGCATTATGATAGAAATAAATCAATATACACAGCTTTGATCAAATAAAGAAAATTTCATTACTAAGTTTGTTTCTTTTTTGTTTTATTTTAGGGTAAACCGAAGCAATTGTAATTAACTCTTGGCTAGGCCTAGGAGGCCCTCTCCGTTCCCTGTACATTGTCAGACAAAAGCCTTGAATATCAACCCAACAAGAAAAGTGAAGACGCTGTGAGTGTTGCGTGGTGTCAGTAGCGTCTGGTGCCATGTCAAGTCAACTGGGAACTGTTGTAATAGGTAGGTGTTGCTAGGGTACATATACTCTTGAATTTTATTTCACGCTGTTAAATGATTAACGCAGATGAAATAACACTCAGTTTTTATATAACTGCAGTTCGTTTTACAAACATGTAAGCTTAATGTTATTCATAGTTTTAACCTTTTGCTAAATTTGCATTTTTGGACAGTGTTATTCAGATTGTATTTCTAACCTAATCAAACTTTAGCTTTTTTTTTTTTTTTTTTTGTTATGTGGCCGACTCTGGGCATAGGCTTTACAGCCTGCTATCAAGGCCCAGTCGTCCTCCTACATACCATACACCTCTACATGTCACCACTTCGGCGCTTAACACCCACCGTCCGTATTGAATACATGCTAGGGCTGTCTCATACAGGACTGGTGTATTGGTATTAGCGGGGTTATTTTTACGACATGTCGGCGGGTCTTCTGGTAGATCAGTCAAGCCTGATTTAATGAAATTCAAATCCTTAAACTGTTCCCTATACCAGCGAGGATTCGAACCTGGGTCCCACGGAACTGCAAGCCAACTACCCTAGTTAACCTAATTAAACTAACCTAATCAGTCAAACCTAACTACCCAAACAGATAACATAACCAAATGTAACAAAACTAACAATTAGCCTAAGTGAGGGGTGTGACTGAAACTGCAATAATACCAACCTTTGGTGACGGTTTTGTTTTCTGACTTAGACCTGCTGACAAATTACTTTCTTGAGCTTAGGGTGGCCTCTCATTGTAAAGCCTGGTATATTTGTTTGTGAAAGTCTAGGAAAACTCTCATGCATGTAATATAAAGTTGTACACTATGAGTAAACCATGACCAGATCATAATAGTGATCAGTTTAAAAGGTTGTGGGAAAGTGTAATTTAAAAAATATTAATGATAATACCTCTTGGTGGCTATCTTCCTGCACTCACTTGATGTAATGCTGCCTACTTCTTCCTTCACATTTATCATTCTTTTTCTGTATCTGCCCTTTGTTCTTCTTATTTCTCCAATCTTTCCTGTTTTTATTACCCATCTTTCTTTCTCGGGTGGCTTTACATTGAGTGACAAGCAAAATGATTTCTTATGAGCCAGGAAGCAATACTGTATACGACGCTGGGTGGTAACCACATGAACAACCCATACGTGTTCTCTATGTGTCAGCAAGTGGCTTGGCAGAGAGTTAGTGCCCCTCCCTGTAAAACAGTTAACTCAAATACAGACGACCACCCCTTACAGGAGTATGGCGTCTGGCTATAGATAGATTGATAGATACACCTCATCAATTTACACACAAGCAGAGGCAGATGGCTATGTGCTGTGGTGGGTTTCCAAGTTGGTTCATCGCAGAGGCCAGTCCATCATGAGTACCTTTGTTCCTGTTGAACCAGTCTAATCTGACCTGATTTGATTTAACCTAACATATTGTTACATCCCTGCTCCCCACACTGCCACAGGCTCCAACAGCAGTAGTTCAGTATAGGAAGGCCGTTGCCCAGCAAGTCGTTCTTCCTATGGTCAGCCCCCAGGTGTAGAGCACACAGGATCAGCTGAGGCGAAAATAATCACTGGCTTCTTAAAGTTCACTGTCTTTATTTTCCAAGTAATTCCACTTAATGCTTTCTAACTTCACTTCACTCTTCCCACCAGCACTGGAGCTATAAAAACTACTAACTGCAGTTGCACTTAATACATGACAACAGTTCACAGTTAATGCTTGACAACACTTCACTGTTGCTACACTTCACTGTTTTCACAATTACCGAAATTACACAAACTCAATAACACTTCACTGCTTTCACAAGTACTGAAAATATACAAACTTCACTGACACTGCACCAGCTAAACTTCACTCGAACTGACCGAGGCCCAACTGAACCTGCTAGTGTCTCATCCCTCATCGTTATATAACCATGCATTATTCGAGAATGATCTACTTCCCCACAGTTCTGGAATGTTTTTTTTATTTTTTTTTTTATGTGTCTGACTCTGGGCATAGGCTTTCACAGCCTGCTTTTAATAAAGGCCCAGCAGTCCTCCTACATATCATACACCTCTACATGTCACCACTTCGACGCTAACACCCACTGCCCATATTGAATACAGGCTAGGGCTGTCTCATACAGGACTGGTGTATTGGTATTATCGGGGTAATTTTACGACATGTCGGCGGGTCTTCTGGTAGATCAGTAAAGCTTGATTTAATGAAATTCAAATCCTTAAACTGTTCCCTGCTCCAGCGAGGATTTGTACCTGGGTCCGTTAGGACTGCAAGCCACCTCTCAACCAATCGAGCCACTGCTGGTCCTAACCTGTCCTTGGCAACACAGTTACCAATTAGGAGACATCGAACATGCCTGAGTCTTCTTACATTACATAGCACACTAAATCATTTACCAAACTTAAATTAAATTACATAATTTAATGAACAATCATGTAAATAAAACATTATAGAGAAAAAGAGGATACAAATTAACGCATAACTTACGAAACAAATACGCTTACAAACAGCAGGCAACCTGGCAACTCTGACTCGTACCGATACCGGAACTAGCCTACCATAAACATCGGGAAACTTCTGGCAAATCTCGCTTCGTAACAATATTCAAACTGAAGCTGAAGGACCAGAAAGCAAATGGGTTTTGAAGCTGATTCAACCTGTTGATCTCCACAGGATGCCACTGTAATGACCAAACCGAAACTCAACAAATTAATCACTGTCCTGGCCGAGATTCGATTTCAGGCCCTTGTGCTTGATACGTGTGCACGTTACCACTGACCCAACGAGAGGATCCCTGCTTTACCTCTTGGCAACGAGGGCTTTTACAGACCCCGGTACATCACTCTTTTCTCCCCTTGGCAATTAATTTGCTCAGTTTCGAACTCACAGTAGCGTAGCATCAGAGGCCACCACTGGGGGCATTGCAGTCTGCAGACCACAGCGGACAGCTCATCCCTGGGATGTAAGGATGCTGCCAACTAACCAACATCATTGCCCTCCAAGCCTTGTCTCACATCCCACACCGGTGCCAACCAGTATAATAATCAAACTGAAACTTAACAAATTAATCAAATTAATCACACTGTCCTGGCTGAGATTCGATCTTAGGCCCTCGTGTTTGTTACACACGCACGTTACCACTGAGCCAAAGAGAGTATTCCTGCTGTATCTCTAGATAACGTGGGCTTTTATAGACCCCATTACGTATTTAACAAACCTTACAGGCCTCTGTATCATAGAAGTTAGTTAGTTAGTGACATTTGGGTGTCATAAATGAATGACATAATTATTAAACTAAATCTGTCATAAAATTTTCAATGTTTGTTAATGGGAATTCTCCCAGACTTTGTCCAGTTTGATTAAGTTGCCATGGTAATATTTCATCAGATTTGTTCTTTCTGTAGTGTTGTTTTGCCATATATACATACTGTATTTCCTTTGTGGCATTTCTTGCAGATTATGTACAGTATAGCCTTGTAGAAAATGTTGAGTTTTAATTTGTCAACCCAATATGGGTTTCCTTCAGGTTCAGAAATGGAATAAAAATGTAACAAGAGCTCCCTTTCATACAGTTGGCAGAAGTATTTTTTTTTCTAAATAAATAAACTATAGCATAAATATCTTAGTCATAGGTTTAAAAAGTTGTGGATATGCATGATTTGAAGCTGTTAATTGCACAGTGTCATCAGTTTACACACAGACTGCAGCAGATGACTCCCTGCCATATGGGGCTGTCAGGTTGATTGGGCCCTGGGATCAGTGTGTCACCAGTTGTTTTTGTCCCTACCATGCTAAGCAAATATATCACTGAGGTATATTTTTATATAGCCAAATTTAATTGACTAAATCTAACAACATATTGTAACCTGCCAGTAACTAACATAACTGAAATGACCTGGGGACAGTTGGGTTTAGAATCAGAATCGACGTATTGCCCCCATTAGGATGCTACCATACTTGTCAACAACCCAGTCCTTTGTATTTGTAGTATAGTATCATCATCATCATCCGTACCTCCTTTCCCACCCTAGGGCAGGAGGACCAAATGATGATGATGATGATGATGATACTGTACTACAGTACATTACCATATTAGCTATTTCTGCTGAGTTGGGTGCTATAAATGAATTCACAGTTATAAAACTTAATGTCTCTCATTGCCATCATTTGTTTGTGGGAACTCTCATAAACTTTGTCATAAAAAATCATTTTTAACTAACGAAACCCAGCAGTGGTTGCCATATCCTTTTAACATACGGTAATTTGGATATACTTTAAACATAACTGTAGCTTATTTATCAGTGTACAGAAATGACAGTGATTAGGCGGATTTGTAGTGCTTCCTTGAATGTGAGGCATGGGGGGACTAGGATTGCAATGGAAGATTTGAGAGGAAGGATGGGATTTGAATGTATTGGTATTGTGATGAGGTATGGTTTGGGTATGTGGAGAGGATGGAAGATAGTTGGGTGCAGAAAGTGAGAGGTGTGAATATTAAGAGTAGGGTTGTAAGAGGGAGACCCCCCAAAACCTGGGACAAGGTAATTAAGTGTGACCTCAATGATACGAGACTGAATAGGGAGGCCTCCAGAGATTGAGCTGCATGGAGAGCTGTCATTAGGTGACCAAGGCCAGTGCATGTAAGCATGTTGGAGCCTTTATTAATGATACCAATGGAGTGTGTAATACTTATTTTTAAGTCCTTTCCCCTTTAGGTGATACCACAGCCAAGAAAAAAATCTTGCATTATATCAGAGAATGAAAAATACTTGGTCAGTTTTTGAGTGTGGCAGGATCAGTGGATCAGTGCAGTTAACTAACTGACTTAGCGCTGCATTCGTGGAAGAACAGCATTTAATTTTCAGCTTATGCCTTTAAATTCACATAGCCTATCAGGTAGTTTCTCAAATACAGTAGCTACAGTATATACTATATGCTGTAAATGGGGAAAAATCTGTGTCAACTCTCACATGGTCATGTCATGTCTTGTACAGTACTGCACCAGTATTTATGGTAATCCCAGCCAGTGTCAGACAGTTTTATTCAGCTGAGAGTGAGTCATAGAAAACCCAGAGTATTATTAAGGTAGTCAGAGTGGAGCAAGTTTGGAATCAAAGTAATTTCCTCTTGTTTTTCAGGTGGTGGGACAGGCTTCATAGGAACTGCACTTAGCAACACTCTTAAACGCAGAGGCTATGATGTTCTTGTTGTGTCCAGGAAACCAGGAGCTTATAGAATGACATGGGTAAATATGAGTTTCATTTTTATGTGTATTCTTTCGTTGTTCTTGTCACCTACTGATATGTTGAAGTAAGGTTCAGAAAAAAATAATTAATAATAATAATGTGAAAAAACTGGCCCAGTGAAATGAGCAGGACATAATTTACAGTACACATCATTCAGGGCCCGACATCCTGGCTTCACCTAACAGGCCTAACCCATAGGCTTTTTTTTTTATTTTTTTTTATGGACCTCATGTAATCCTACCAAATAGTCAGTTGGCAGACTATCATTCAAAAAAAAGAAATGCCAGATCTTGTCACATACACGCACCTACCAGTAATTATTCACAGTTTGTTTACTGTGCTTTGAGGGGAGTATGCCATGGGAGGAGTGGTTAGTGCAGAGTAAAGATGGAAATACCTGGAGGAGTCATTGTCAAGGCCACCTTTCCCAAGCAGCGCATTTGAGGTTCATCACAATACTGTTTCAGGGGCTGAGTTTTTTCTTTTTCATTTAGTTTTTTTTTTTTCCAAGTGGCATGGATTCATAATTAATGTCGTACTGTAATGAAATGCATACATGCTTCTGTACACAGTTCATTTACAACCATAAACTACAAAACTTCATCAGCAGTCAGATTTATATTACAGAATCTCAACACTTAGACTGCAGTAATTGTTGCAGAAAATATTATGACATTTAAATGGAA
Organism: Birgus latro; assembly: GCA_018397915.1. Taxonomy (NCBI): domain Eukaryota; kingdom Metazoa; phylum Arthropoda; class Malacostraca; order Decapoda; family Coenobitidae; genus Birgus; species Birgus latro. Next base: position 5,833 of record JAGKTI010000212.1, on the reverse strand, counting down.
AGGAAGGGGATTTGAGACCCTTAACCACCACCCTCCACCCCCCTGATCTGCCAGTGTGTGTACTGTACAGCCTGTATTGCTGTAACAGTGCTGTACAATTACCATGCTATTTTCTATCTGTAAAATACCCTGTTAATTATCCAGTGAGAGGCATTTCTTAGGACCCTCCAACAGTACCAGTAAATCTGTGACACCTTCAGTACAGTGACATAATTTTGTAGTACTGTATATTCTTATTGCTACAGTTATTTTATTCATCATAGGAGGTCTGATAGTGAAGAGTTAATAAGGCAGTGTCAACTCCCTACAGTTTGAATTGTCTATCCAAATGTGGTAAAGTTGCCAGAAGATTGCAAGAATGAATTAAGACATTGCCAGGCTGATTGGGTAAAGATAACCCACACCAGCACCAGCTCCTCCATTCCAGTTGTCCATCGCTAAGGCTATATCTGACCCGTCCAATTTGGAAAGTCCCTTGTGATGAATCAGATCATCTGATGGTCATAAGAAAAAGATGTGAAAGATGAAATATGATTAATGGATTAAAGCTGTGTTCAAGTTGTCCTTGTTGCAAGGCAGGGATGTATTCCATGTCACACATTTTTCCATACAGTTGGTACTGTACCGTGAGGGAAACTGCCAAATCTGTTTTATAGGAATCAGTCGAGGTTTTTTGGACAATTTCAGTTAATTTACTTGTTATTGGACTTGTTAGCAGAAACATGTTGGTTACTCCAGGCTCATCTGAAACATAAACTTAGTGGACTGTACAATGAAGTTGCCATTCTCCTTCAGTCTACCATCTTCTCTTTGGGAAAGGAGGAAGTTGAGGGGCATCTGTATAACCAGGTAGTGGAGCCAGCTGGTCATAGTGGTGCCACCATGTGGAGGTGCCCCTCTTCAGCACCTGCAGAAACATGTTATATTGGTAACATATAACAAGGACTTCTTGCAACGCTTCTTTAATCTGTGGTGTTGTTTCCAGACTGACCTGAACAACAAAGGTTTGCCAGATGCCACCACAGCAGTGGTTAATGTTGCTGGCCAAAATGTGCTGGACCCAACACGACGCTGGACCGAAGGGTTTAAGCAGAATGTGTGGGCATCAAGGGTCAACACAACAAGGTGATACTCAGTGCATGTATAATAAAACAGTAACAGGCAGTCCTACCCTACCCATTTCAAAGGATAGGGGTTGAGCTGAGGCTACTGTAGTCTTGAGCATATAAGGGGTTTACTAACCTGCATCTCCACAACATTTGGCGTAATAGAAAATCTCCAGTTACCTCTTGGATTTGTCCTGTTGAACTAAGCTTGCCTACCTTCAACCAAATTCTCCACTGCCAAACCACCTAGCATATATTGTTGTACTTTAAATGTACTGGTGCTTAACCTGAAGTTAAACAAATTCAGCTCAAGTATGCACAGTAGATCTTCCAATTGCATAAGTAAAGTGTTAACCTTAGGTACCACAGAAACAGAGTATACATATATGGAAATGCATATTTCACTGTAAAAATAAGACTTGTCCTGGAATGGAAAAGGGTTGGTACAGAGATCAACACATGGCTGCTAAGTGTAGGGCCAGAAAGGAGGTGTACAGGGCACAGCCTGAATCCCAGAGATGTTTACAGGATAGCCTAAATAGTGTTAAAAGGAGGAATGTAGTATTTAAGGTGGCAAAACAGAGGAAGAGAGAAAACAGGGCTATCACAGGTGAGCGGTGTGTGAAGATTGATGAAGAAAGGGTAGTGGTGGAAAGCAAGGATATTAAGGATGCTTGGAGAGAGCGCTGTAACTGGTTGCTGAACAAGGAGTTGCAGATATGCTACCTAAGGGCATAGCCTGCTGTATAGAGGTTGTTTTCAAAGCAGACAGATAATGTGTAAAGTGGTTTAAATGAATAAGTAGCTAAAAGTGGGAAAGGCTAATTATGCAGGCACTTTCAGCCATCAGGGCCTTCTCTCCTGAGCACCACTGCACAAGTGGCGTACTTTTTCCGTAAGAAATATCCTTAGTGGTACTTTTTTTCTGCCATATAGAGAGAACTTTTGCTATCAGGAGTCAACTGTTTTTTGTATTTTATTCTTGATGTCACCAGTCTATCTTGTTTAGCAGTGGAGAGATACCATACTGTATATCAGACTGGAGGTGTTAGATAGTGCCTTAACTCCATCACCGCCTGGGGACACTTCCTAGGTTGAGTAAAATCATCTGGCAGCAACAGCAGCAAGAAATAAAAATGGCATACTTTGATTGAAAAGAAGTCAAGATAGCCATTATGTTATGAGTACAGTACAGTATGTTCATTTTGCAGAGCCATGTAGTATATAGGTTCATCCATTCATCCATCATCCAATCCTGTGTTGCCCCATGAGGAGTGAAAGAGCCCGGGGCTAGGCAACTTCTGCCATTTTACTAAACATTCCTGATACTTGTGTCAAAAAGCATCATCTAAATATTTACCATATCTTTGGCATATGGATGAATTAACCCCTTTCCAACCAGGTGATGATTTTTATTGGTTTATTTATGTTTCTGCAACCAGACAGTTTAAATGAGCTTAGGAAAGGCATCTCATGTGAAAATGGTTTATTAAGGCTGTATCTAACCCCTCCAGTGTGAAAAATTTATACTCATTAGAAGAGAGCAAGAATAAAATGAAAAATGTCCCAAGGTTGAATGTGTGAATCCCCAGTGGTAGCAAATCTCAGCAGCTAATTTTCATCAAGGTGTGAAAAAGAACCATGGTTAAATTATGATAATGCCGGCTTCTGGTTTACAGTTGTGGACATGAGTAAGTACCAATACAAATCTTAATGATAAATAACAAACAGCAGGCACTTTTGAAACTTGACATGATATTTGGAACGGAACATTTTCAGGATGGTGTTTAAGTTTCATCATTGTTCAGGTAAATAGTGGGTTGATATTCCTTACTGCTGTTGTACATAAGAAAATAATATTTGCATACAAAAGGTTTTGATTTACTTAACCAAGAGGAGAAAAAATTTGAATGAACTTTATTTGTTATATTGACTGTTCATTTTTGTCTATTGTACCTTGTATTTTGTGATCTCTTTGATCTGGTGTATGGTTTTGTATTGTAAAGGGTGGGATGGCAGTGAAGTTGTAATGCTCTTGGGCTGGGGCAAGAACTTGTCAGAATGAAAGTAATCCCCATTAGAAGTCAGAGATGTGTCCTAAAATATGGTATCTCAGCATCTTCCACATAATCGAAATTGAGGGAACCAGCAGATCAGCTGAATAGGTAACAATAAAACTTTAATAGGAAACTTTTTTGCAGTAACATTTGGTTTGTTGACAATAATAACATAAAGGCTGCGTATAACAAAGACGTACTGTATGATCACCTTGGACACACTCAGTCATGTAACAAATGCTCTGCTTCACATATCAGCTTGTTTCATTATGGCAGGTATTTGTACTTAAATATATTCATTAAAGGTTTTTTACACACAGGTACTTGGCAGAAGCAATAGAGAAGTCCAGTGTCAAGCCCAAGGTGTTTGTTTCTATGTCAGGTGTTGGTAAGTCAAAAAACATTTTTGTCATTTTCATTGTTATGAATTTTAGTTACTTTTTATATCATCATTGCTATCATCATCATCATCATCATCATTTTGCCACCATCTCCATCTCCATCTCCAGAGAACTAACAATACTCGCTCCTTGTTATATTGTCCTCATGTCTGCTATTTATTCTGTCACTTACTTCCCTTGCTTGTCTTTCTCATTTGTACTCTTCCAGTCCATCCTTCCCTTTAGCATTGTCTCCCCCTTCCAGTTTTACTCTCCAAGATTTTTTTTGTACCAGACATGGGGTGATTACATGGGGTAGTGTAATCAGGTACAGTCAGAGGTATATCATTATTTAATTATTTCAAGACTGGTCCCTGAGGCATAGCAGTCCCTCTCCATGTTATGTACCTTCGCTTAACACCACTTCAGCACCAATACCCACCATTCATGCAAGAGCTGTCTCATTTATGACTTGTGTGCTGTTATTGATTAGGGTATTTATGACATTGGTGGTCTTGTGTTAGCTCAGTTATCTGTTTTATTAACCTAAGAACTGTGAGCTACATTTTAGAAAGCCCAGCACTTGACTGCTGCTTACATCACAGAAGTTGAGCCATAAATCATATTTTCTCTGCTTTGTTTTGGCATGAATTGTGGTCACCTGTTCCTTTGTAAGTCAAATGGAGGCACCTGATTGGCCATATCATACAGTAACATACCATCTTTCATCTCATGGCCCTAAAATCAGTTTCCAATAAAGTGACTTTTTTTTTTTTTTGGCTAAGATGGTAGGTCACGGCGCCGTAACTTTTGATAGCCATAGTGTGTAAAGTACACCACATAATGACAGAGTTTAGGAACATATACTTCATCATATTTCCTACATTTACTTCATCACATTTCCTACATTTACTTCATCACATTCCCTATCAGTCTGTAAGAACAAAATTAGAATTCTAGAAACTTCCCCCCCACACCCCCCACCCCCGCACCAAAGGTCACCTTCAATCCTAATGGTGCATTTCTATCTATTTATCCATATCTGGACACCAGAATCCCGTAAGGGGTGACCATTTGACCGAGTTAGTTGTTTTACGGGGAGGGGCACTGACTCTCCACCGACCTACTTGTTGACACATAGGGAACATGTTGGGGTTGGTTATGTGGTTACCACCCAGTTTTGTAAAATATTTCCTGGCTTACAGGCTTACCACTCAGTGTAAAGCCACCTGAAAAGGAGAGTATTAAAAAGTGACAGGAAAGATGGGAGAAATAGGAAGAGAGGAGCATTTGATGGATTAAAATCGAAATAATGAAACTTCCATACCTCAGTCTTGGATCAGACTCTTATCCTTTCAGTCAGCAGATCACATCTCTTGCCACTTGATGACAGCCTCCCTTCATTTTTTAATTATATGAATGTCTCCATACCATTTTAGTGCGATTTTCCATATCCTATCAGTATTGCCAATATTTGTGGTACAGTGTAGTTCATTTTTATGACATCATTTCTTTCTAATTATTTCTGTGTTTAAAATACCAGTTTCATTCTCCGTTATCGTATGCCACAGGAGATACTTGGTAGCATTGTGTGGTTGTAGACAGTAATACTGATCCACTAATCAGTCAGAAAGTTACAAAACTCAAACAATATTCTAAAAAAAAGTTTGTTAGGTTTTAAAAAATTACATTGCTGTATGTCAGAAGTTATTGCTCACTTTTTCATTGTTTATCATGTTTGCAACTGTACTTGTGCATTTTGTTGAGTGTGTTACAGTAGTGGATGAACACCATCAGGTTACTACCCCCCTGGTAAGAGTGAGGAGTTTGATGAAAGCAGTTCTGGTGGTGACTTTGACTTCCTCTCCCGCCTGTGCACTGACTGGGAGAGTGCCGCTGAACTGCCTCAGGAGCTGGGCATCAGGACAGTCAAGATCAGATCAGGTGGGGTATTTTTTTCTTTGGCAATAATTTGATTTATGAAAGATGAGGAGCAAGGAAGTCTGTTGATTATAGGGTAGAAGTTAGTTTGCTTAGATGGTATGCTCACAGGAGAGAATGGATGTAAATAAGATGTGGAATCGGAGGGCAGGAGACATAGTAGCCCAGGAGGAAATGATAGCAAGATATGGAGGCTGATTAGAGTGTAGAATTGACAGGAGTGTAGTTAGGTGAATGGATATGGTTAATGTGAGTGTGTGAGGAAGTGAGAAATGGAGGCTGATTAGGCTGTAGAACTGACAGGATGTTGACTTGACACATTATATAGAGAGGTATATATCAGTGGTTT
>JAGKTI010000211.1:153269-163776 GCA_018397915.1 Birgus latro | reverse complement strand
TATTGTTCATTCCCATTTAATATGCCTTTCTAATTTCTTTTCCAGATTGTTTGTGTTTGCTGGTGACCAATTTGATGTAGGTTTGGGGGTAAGAGGGGCAACTTTCCGAGACGACAGACCCATAAGTAGTTGTCCCAATGAGATTAGTTATTTCTATCTTGCAGATTTCCAAATCGCAGCTTGTGCTCAGTACCATAAAGCTGCGATTTAGAAGATTCCTCTGTAGATAGATAGAAAGTGGGTAGGTGAGGTGAAAATGTACTGGGGAGGCAGACTGAGCACTACAAGAAAACATGGGAGTGATACACCGTAGTGTGTCAGCCTTATCATTTCCTCAGAGATAAAATCATACCCTGCATTCCACCCATGATGTGGTCATTTTGAAGGAGAGAGATGACTGTCGGCTTGTGCTCTGGATTCAGTGAGATGGTTTTTGAGTATGTGGGGGAATATTTTGCTGCATTATGAATTGTTATAGTAAAAGTGTAAATTGGGTGCAATAAAAAGGTGGTAAAAATATCTATTATGGTACTGAATAATTGTAAAAAGAGCGATCATAAATCAAGGGTTGCCTGTATTCATTATAGACACTGGTTATTAGTCCTGAAGTGGTGACATGTTCAACTGTGTGGCATGTAATAGGATTACTAGGCTTAGGAAATGGGATCATAAACCTTTGTTAAGAGTCAGACACCAAAAGGTATTTAAAATAAAAAATAAAAAATAACCCTCGATGGTTACATTTCCAAACATCAAAAGATGGTATTGGATAATTATAGAGAAAGCACCTGCGAAGAAGGAAAGTGTCTGTACCTCTTGCTTCTTGTCAAGTAAGTCAGGGAAGACTGCAAAGGCCCAGCACCTTACCTTATGAAAGAACTTTGATCAATCTGTGTAGATGAGCTCACATATTTCTCTCTGGGCAGTGTGGTTGGGAATACCCTTAGAGGAATTTGATTACTTTTAATGGACCTAAGACTATTTTTCATTCATTCATTCATTCATCATCCAATCCTATGTTGCCCCACAAGGAGCATAGGAGCTTGGGGCTAGGCAAGTTGGTCCTGACATTTAAGTGTGAGTGACCAGCCTCACTCATCCCTGAGTGGCATCACCTGAGCAATAAACTCCAACCACCTCTTGGATATAAACCTTCACTGGCTCAATCCAATTGGAGTGCCGTAATTACCCACTAAACCACTAGCTGCCAAAATTTGGTTATGTGGTTACCACCCAGCGTAGTACAGTAAATGGTTTCCTGGTGTACAGTGTAGTCACCCACAGGCAAAAGGAAGAGGAAAGGATGAAGAGGAAAGACAGAAGAGGGAGTGTAAAGTCACCTGCAGGCAGAAGGATGAGGAAAGAATGAAGGAAAGAAAGACAGAAGAGGATGGAAGGAAAGAAGAATAGAGGAGAGGAAAAGGCAGACGCCCGAGAGCAACACTACATCGAGTGAGTGGATGGTAAATGCCCCCACCTACCACTATTTTCACAGTCATAATTTTATATTGTACAAGAAGTTATCATTACTCTAGTAGGTCTGTGATATACAGTAAGACCTCACTATAACGGACTAATTGGGGCTCAGGCCAGTCCGAAATATGCGATTTTCCGATAAAAGCGACATCCGGACTTACCCCTGCTAATCCGGACTTTTTTCGATATATCAGACATTAGTCCGGATTGCATCGGTAGTTTTCACCACCATTGCAGTATTGTACTGTGTTATATCTTCACTACATTAATCAAATGGTATAATAATACTGTACTGTGCACTGAAAAACATGTCTTTTACTTGTCTTATTGTGGTGAACATAGCTGAAGTTGTCAGGCAGTCCGGACTGCTTTCTGGCTATATCGGACTTTTTCCGATATATAGGAGTTTAGTCCGGTAGCTCCTCGAGTCCGATAAAAGCGAATTCCGGTCTACTGAGGTCCGTTATATCGAGGTTTTACTGTATTCCAAAATATTGCAAGTTTTCAATACAGCTGGTTTTGTTTATTTGGGAAAACTGCCAAATCAGCTTTATAGATAGCAGTTGAACTACATAGGTAATATTTTTGTAATTTACTGTAGACTTTACTGGAATAAAAAAAAATGGAACGTGTAATGAGAATTTATTAAAATATAAGTACTGTAGCAAAGTATGCATCTTTTGGAATATGTCATATGTCATAGAATTTGTTAGAGTTGACAGTGGCCTTCTTGAAGAAAAATTTCACCATCATTTCCATGTCCCCCTTTGCAAATTGGACTTAAGTTGTACTGAAGGAGCTCAGTTAACAAATTACCCTTTGTGGGTCCTGTTGTGTTTCCAGGCTGCTAGTGTGATGGAGAAATTCATGGAGCAGCAGATGCAGTTGGTTAAGCACAGTTTTTCACCTCTGCCACCAGATCCTGATCGCAACCAGGCAAGGAATTCTCAGTAAATTTTCCATTAGTCCGTTGAGTCCAGTGAGACTTTTTTTTTCTATTTTTCTAGTTTATCCTTGTTATTTCTGATGATATTCACCTTAGAAAGGGCATCTGACTCTTCATTATTATTATTGTGTGTGTCTGTTTTCCATGTAACATGGATCATGGTTCATTGACAGCATTCCTCCACTTTGCTTGAAAAAGCTCTCCTAATCTGAATAAAACTGTCTGATGGTAGCAAAAATAAAGTTAGTAGTACAGTACAGTGCCCTAAATCTGAAATGGTGTGGAGCAAAAGGCTTTTGTCATCACTAGCAAGTATATTTACAGAGATCCACATACTTGGCATTCCCTTCAGTAATCACTGTACCCATGGTACCACTTATCATATACTGTAATCATGGTTTTGAGAGTTCTGGCATAAAAATTTGACTAAACAATAACAATTTTTGTAAGCAAGGGTAGTATCACCGAACAAAAAAGGAGGAAATTAACCTCATGGATCTATTCTAGTCCAGCTTGAGGTAGCTTGGGTGGCTGTAGACTTCTACTGCACCTTTTAAACTTAGTGGTCACCCTGGAAAGTAAACCATTTCTTTTGCTGATAATTTTTTTTTTTCCCCCAGTAAACTCTCAAAATCCTTTTGGAAAAGGAACTTTTGGAAATTTGGAATTCATATTTTGGGAACTGCACTGTACTACATCACCAGAGTCATCATCATCATCATGTGGGGGCAAATGCCATGGGGCCCATAGCCACCCACCCATGGGGGTCTGTTTGTGCAAAAGTTCTGGCATTGACTCTTTCCCCCCTCCAAGTATCTCAACAGTAATAATTGACCTGCTCCAGCCATGAGTTCTGTGGCCTTCCCCTTGGTCTCCTCCACCCCATTAACCCGCCCAGTCCCAACCACTTTTTTACCCACCGCACCCCCAGGACCTGACCGATTTTCAACTTGTCTTCTTTTTGCTCACACCTTCGCTTTTGGTGAGAAACATCGAAAATTCAGCGAGAAAGCGCTCACCAGAAGCGAAAAATATTCTAAACAGGTAAGAGATCCCTCACCTGACTACTGTTTTTTATCATGATGCTCTCCATAAAATACGATCCCATTGCGAGAGAAACTTAACTAGATCCACACAGCCTCGTAGATATTTATTTATTTGGTACGAATTTATATGTAGTACAAGAATATACTGCTTTTCACACAATAATATAGGCGATATAAGCATTGTTCCCTTACCAAATACATCAACATATTGCATCTACTTGGCGATGTTACCTCCTCATTACTTCTGTTCATTACTAACTGTGGTGCCACATAATCTTTGTCTTTCACATCAGGAATTACTTTCGCCTTGAATTTCGTCATTAGAGAGACCGTGGTGCTACGTGTCTTTACTGGCCAGGTCACTGCTAACAGGTGAGTTGCAAGAAAATCACGCACCCCCCGAGGGAGGGGAGGTTGAACAGGGTCAGGCAGTATTGCCGCCTGGCTGGGGGTAGAGGAAGGCCTTTCACATACTGTGTGCTTACCAAAAATCACCCGCAAATCTTGAAAAATGTGCAAACAACAAACCTTGCAATTGACTGACGTACGATGCACGTCGGTGGGTCTCAGTGTGAAAAAAAGTTGTGATGTGCATCATACGTCGGGGGGACTGGGCGGGTTAACTCTCTCGGAGATTACCCCTTGACCAAGATCAACCTCAGGAAAACAGGCCACTTGCCCATATAACAGGAGTTGGCACTGATGTATTTTATGGGTAATAGTCTTCAATTCAGTCTCACAGAGTAGTTGCTCATTAAGTAGCTGGTTGTACCAGTGATATCCCATGATTCTGTGAAGGCATTTAGTACCAAAGGAGTCATTTTGCCACTTCAGGTCTGTCTAATGTCCATGTCTCACAACTGTTGAGTTAGACAGGGATCACCAGTGCCTTGGAGATGTGAATTTTTGTCTTACACAAATAATGACAATGTCAAATACCTGAGCTGAGTGAATTCATAACTTTGTAATGCAGACCGATGCTGTGAGAAATATTGTTGTCTGACCTACTGTTATTATGGACCACACTATCAGGAGGTTGCAAGGAATAGCATGGTGGAATGAGGGGGTCAGACATGCTGTGGAGCAAAAGAAGAAAGCATATAGTGAGTGGATGGGAACAGAGGCATGGAGGAAGTTGAGAGATGGAACAGAGAGTTATATGCAGAGTGGAAGAGAGAGGTGAAAAGATTAGTAAGAGAGAAAGAAGAGAGTGGTTGAGGAATTTGATAAAGTGGAGGGGATGTAAGAAAATGTTTTGGAAGGAGATAAAAAGACTTGTTCAGGGTGATAAAGAAGGTAATAGGGAAGTGAAAGATAAAAATGATTGGTTGCTAGTGGAGAAGGGAGAAAAAGTGAGCAGATGGGGAGAACACTTTAAGGAGCTGTTAAACATAGAGAATGAAAGTACTGCAAGTATAAGTGGTTGGGGAATGGCTGGGAGAAGGAGGAAGTTGAGAAGGGAGGAAGAGATTAGTAGGATAGACGTAGTGGAAGCAATGAAGAAAGTCAAAATGAGAAAACCTCAGGAATTGATGGAGTGTGTGGTGAAATGCCGAAGCAAGGGGGAGCGATAGTAGTAGAAATTGATGTGGAAGCTGTGCAGATTGGCCTGGGAGGAAGGTAGAGTCCTGGAGGATTGGAAGTCAGGTATAATTATTCCCCTGTACAGAGAAAGTGGGGAAGAAAAAGTGTGTGATAATTTCAGGGGCATTTGTCTTCTTAGTGTATTAGGAAAAATATATGGTAGGATACTTATTGGCAGAGTTAGGAAAATAACAGAGGAATTAGTTGGAGAAGAACAAGGAGGTTTTAGGAAAGGAAGAGATTGTGTAGATCACATATTCATCCATAGGTTTTTAATGGAAAAGTTTCTAGAGAAGGGCAAGAAGTTGTATGTGGCCTTCATGGATTTGGAAAAAGCATATGACAGAGTGGATAGACAAGGAATGTGGAAAATATTAAGAATATATGGAGTAAAAGGGAAACCGCTGAATGCTGTAAAGAGTATGTATAAGGGCACTACGGCTGCAGTGCATGTGGACTGCGAATTGAATGAATTTTTCTATCTGAATTAAAGGTAGACAGCGAGATAATGCTGATTTTATGTGTGTGGCATGTCAGGGAGAGCAGGTGGAGATTGTCAGGCGTGAAAGGATTGAACTTGCTGGTGAGTCTCTTGAGTATGTGGAGGAGTTTTGTTATTTGGGAGACATGTTATGTGCTGGAGGTGGGGCTGGAGTTAGCTCTGTGGCTAGGGTGAGAAGTGGTTGGAAGAAATTCAGGGAGCTGTTGCCTCTCCTGACATTGAGAGGACTCTCCCTGCATGCCAAGGGGTCTTTGTATGCAGCATGTGTTAGGAGTGTGATGCTGTATGGTAGTGAGGCCTGGGCAGTAAAAGAAGAGGATATTCGCAGGCTCAGCCATGCAGAAATGTCAATAATTAGGTGGATGTGCAGTGCATCCCTGTGTGCAAGGCCTGGGGGGGCTGGGTTTATAATGGAAGAGTTGAGAGGTAGGATGGGACTGGAGTGTATTGGTGTATTGGTGTTGGGATGAGGAGAGGTAGATTGAGATGGTTTGGACATGTGGAGAGGATGGGAGATGATAATTGGGTGCAGAAGGTGAGAAGTGTTAATACTGAGGTTGGGGTTGCGAGGGGTAGACCGAGAAAGACGTGGGACAAGGCCATTAGGTGTGACCTCAGGGTTAAGGGACTGAACAGGGAGGCTGCCAAAGATCAAGCAGCATGGACAGCCGCCATTAGGTGACCAAGGCCGATGCATGCAAGCTTGTTGGAGCCTTCAAAAATGCAAAACGAAAAATCAAATGTTGGATTGAAACAGGGATGTGTCATGTCTCCATGTTTTTTCAATCTGTATATGGATGAGGTTATAAAAGAGATACAAGATAGGGAAATGAATGTTGGAGCAGCCCTAATGAGAGAGGGCAGTGTTTGGAAACTTCCTGTTCTCTTGTTTGCAGATGATACTCTATTGCTAAGTGAAGATGGAGGGGAACTGCAAGGCAGGTGAATGGGAGTGGGAGAGTGTGTAAGAAACAGAATCTAAAGGTGAATGTAGGGAAGAGTAAAGTTGTGGTTTTCATGAGAAATGAAGTTATTGAATACATAGTGAGGTTGGATGATGAGAAAATGGAAAAATGTGAGTGCATTTGAGTACTTGGGTAGTGTGATAAGTAAGGCTGGAAGTTTTGAGGATGAAGTGCTTGAAAGGTACAACAGGGAAGTAAGGTTGCTGGTTCTTTGAAAGCAGTGATAAGACATGATCAAGCAAGCTTGGAAGTAAAAAAGCTGCTGTATGGCAATATTGTGATAACTCTAACGTATGGAAGTGAAACTCGGACCTTGTTGGAAGGACACAAGTCAAGAGTGAGAGCAGTGGAAATGAGTTATTTGAGAGGAGCATGTGGAGTTACATGGAGAGACAGACTGACAATTGAGAAAGTGAAGGAGCATTGTTGTGTGGTTGTGGATGTGATAGAAAGCATTAGGAGAAATACATTGAAGTGGTTTGGTCATGTGGAAAGGACAGAGAGTAAGAGACTAATGTGGAGAGTGTATGTGAACAAGATGGAGGGGGGAAGAGGGAGGGGGAGACTGAGGATTAGATGGAGGGATGGAGTGGAGAGGTCTGTGAGAGAAGGGGAGGGTGAGCTGGGGGGAGAGCAGCAAAATGGCGGGGGACAGGACAACATGGAGGCGATTTGTTTGTGGCCACCCCTTATGGGATTAAGGCATCTAGCTATAGATAGAGGCTATCAAGATAAGTTATTCTTTCCATGACTTCCATGTTCTCACCACATGCTTAGACAGACTAGACTGTTTCATCCAACAAGCCACCAAATGCCTGAACCTTGCTCATTGCCCAAGAGACTTTTAATCTCAATGAGTTCATGTGAAATTCCTTGAGGACACTCAGTAGTATCTCCAGTGACTTCGCTAGGATAACTGCATCGTCAGCAAAGTTAAGGTCAGTTACCCTGAAATTGCCAAGTGATGATCCACAGTGACATCAGCTTACATCCTAGTTAAATACTGTACCTAATTCGTGCACGTGTTGAGAAGTATAGGTGCAAGGACACACCCCCGTCTTACACCAGAACTTACTGGGAAGAAGTCAGATGTTCCCCCTCCACTCTTGACAGCACTTTTGGTGTTTGTGTACAGGCCAGCAATCAGTCAGATTATCTCTGCAAGGATCCAACAGAGTTGCAGGAGTTACCATAGTACCTCCTGATTTACTGTGTCAAATGCCTTCTTGAGACCCACATAGCCTGCAAGCAGACCTTATTGTTAACAACTCAAGGCAACATTCCATGAGAATTCAAATTGCAAGGACGTAATCAGCTGTAGACTCCTGGGTATGAATTCAGATTGCACAGGTCTCTGAAACTTTAGGATGTGGTCCAGGATATGCATCAAGAGAATGTTGTCACTGGCATAGTTACCCAGTAACAAATTGGTGAAATAGATGTGAAGATAAAGTAGGGATATAAGATGAGCAGTCAAGAACATTAAATAATTTTTCAAGGGTTTCCTTATCCATGGCAGTCTTTCTTCTTTAGTGATCTCAGTTCTACCGAGTCCCACATTAACCTGAGGCGTCCCGTCGACGTACGGGTACGGCGCAATGTTTTGTCACGGTGACACCCATCGATGCACCCGTACTTCGCGCAGTTGCAAGGTTCATAATTTACACAATTTTCAAATCTCGCGCTTGATTTTTGGTACATAGGCGTGGGAGATCTTCCCCTACTTGCCACCAGGCGGGGACACTCGGGTACCCTGCACGACCTGCGAGCGGCCTCGCCTCGGTCATTCACCTGTAAACAGTGACCTAGGTCAGACATGGCGCGCCGAGGTCTCTCTGAGCAGGAAATTCAAGCCGCCCTGGACACCTTCACAGGTGACAGTGATTTTCCCCTTGATGACAAGGTGGTGGATGTAGATTATGAGATTATGTCCAGCCAGAGGAGGAAAGTAGCAGCTGTTATGAGGAGGTCCCGTCCCTGAGGAAGCGGCGTTACATGACGTATCGGGCCGCTAGAGAGGGCCAACCTGCACCAAAACAACGTGCAACAACCTCTCTCCAGTCCCTACATGATGTGGACCCCAACAGCGAGGACGAGGATGAGGACGGAGCCGTGGGACGTGCTGCCACATGGTATGTCCGCAAACGTATCGCTCATCGCAGACCTGAGCGGACAGCACGTCGTACACTCAGGTATGGCCCTAGTGTTTTGTTTGGGGAGGGCGGAAGTGGCGTGGAGGGAGTGGAAAGTGAAATCGAAACTGTGGTGGCAGGAATGAGTATTGAAAGGGACAGTGGCAGGAGCGAGCCATTGTACTCACGTAGTGCTGTGAGGCAGCGGAGTGCGTCACGTGGGGTGGTGAGGGAGTGTGGTGAATCACATGGTGTGGTGATGGAGTGGGGAGGCGAGGAGGAGCCCCTCCCCAGCACCTCTTATCTATCTATCTATTGCCAGACACCATAATCCTGTAAGGGGTGGCCATTTGACTTTGAGTTATTTTTTTTTACGGGGAGGGGCACTAACCCTCCACCAACCCACTTGTTGACACGTAGGGAGCACGTATGGTTTGGTTATATGGTTACCACCCAGCGTTGTAAATGGTTTCTTGGCTTACAGGAAACCAGTTGGCTTGTCACTCAATGTAATGCCACCTGTAAAGGAAAGAAAAGCAGTAAGAAGTGACAGGAAATATAGGAGAAATAGGAAGAAAGGAGGGCAGGCACAGAAAAAGAATGATAAAGGCTAAGGAAGAAGTAGGCAGCACTACATCAAGTGAGTGGATGATGGTTGCCACCTACCACTTATGCTCCCCAATATTCACAAACATCCTCCCCACAGCCCCCTGTTGTTCCCCAAGACCGTAAAGGGAAGGGAAGGGGAAGGGAAAGGCTGAGGGAAGAGTGGGGAAGCCTGGCGCACTCCTCCTCCCCAACCTCCCCCACCAACATCTCCTCCCCATCCCGACGAAGGTGACGATGGGGGCGACACTAATGTGAGGTGGAATTGGGAAGATGGGAGTGATTTTGCTCCCAACATTCACCCCTTCACTGAGGAAGGGGCACAGGTTGCACGGATCCAGGTATTCACCCAGGCTCCACCAGGCTGGATTTTTTCCACCTGTTCTTCGGCGACGGTTTTGTGGAGCAAATTGTGGAGCAAACAAACCGATTTGCAAGCAGCCAGCGACGTGAGAGTGAACAACTGGGCACGAGGAGCAGGCATTCCCTTATATGTATATGATTACCCTGTCTCCCTGGCAGAGATGTTTGTATTTTTTGTCCTGGTTCTTTTGATGGGTATTGTACAGAAAAGACAAATTCCATCATACTGGACTGTGGACCCTGCCATGCAGACACCTCTCTTTGGCAGGCTAATGAGCCGTAATAATTTTCAGCAAATTCTCAGCCGCCTCCACTTTTACGATGCTGATGATCCTGCCAATGCAAATAACATGGATAAGATGAGGAGAATATGGCTGGTTTTTGATCACCTACGGCAAACATTCCATTCATCATTTTATCCATATACAGTCGAGCCTTGATGCTACGGACCCCGAATTAATGGATTTCGGAAGCAACAGACAATATCTGTTGGTAGAGAATGACTCCAGACACCAGTCATTTTTTTTTATTTCATTACAGGCACACTCATGACCAGTAATTTCTGCTCAGGGGTGCCCCCCTTTGTACCACTGTATGCCCAGGGAAGACGGGAGGGAGTGACGAAACGAGCTACCCCAGCCCCTTACCCTCCCCTACACCCCTACTCCACCCAACCCCCCACTCGTCATTCTTAATTGGCAGTTACATCTCAAGTTAACCCCATACATTACACTCATAGTCACATTACTAATACACAAACAAAACACTAGGACATGTAAAAAGTATATAATATAACTATGAACACTGCTGCAAGAAGTTAATGCATTATAACGCTGACAATAAAAAACGTTGACAACGGCCGAACCAGGGCTCATGTGCTGGGTGCT
>JAGKTI010000211.1:132997-148474 GCA_018397915.1 Birgus latro | reverse complement strand
TGACTTGGGTCTTTCCAACAGGGTTCAAGCATCATCATCTTACATCAGAGTGGTGACCACAACACCTGTACTGTCATGCAGTGATTTGCATATTTCCATACTTACTCCCTCTCCTTTATCTCTGCTTTCAGTGAACCTGCAACCTTTCTTCCCTGCTGTACCCTTTTAAGCACTTCATCCTCTAAACTTCCATCCTTACTTGTCACACTACCTAAATACAGTAAAAGTCTTTTAATCCGGAATGCAGTAGCCCACGGACCTTCTGGATTATCAGATTTTCCGAACTATGAGACAGGTACCTGAAAATGTTCAAAACACACCCAAAAAAATAATAATAAATTACAGTATAATAATTAATAAAAATATATTTTATTACTTACGTTTGGAGTGTTGTGCAGATGTAGGCTGTTTGAGGTTATATCAGTGCTAGTAATGTTGGGGTGGTCTTGATATTTTTACCCAAAAAAGCTAAAAATGACCCTGGGCTGAAAATTCCAAACCATCGGGTTTTCCAATCCATTGGATGCCAGCTTATCAGAAGTTCACTGGACCTGAATGCACTCAAAATTATGTCTCACTGTGCATTCTGTGACTTAATTTTCCTCAGAGACCATAACTTTACCCTTATCTATATTCACTTCTAGATTTTGTGTCTTACATACTCTCCCATCATTTCCTCACTTGATGAAGTGCTGCCTACTATTTCCTTCATGCATATCATCCTTTTTCTGTGTCTGTCCTCCTCTCTCCTTATTTTTCACATCCTTCCTGTCACTATTAATTACCTTTCTTTCCACTTCAAGTGGTTCTATACTGAATGACAAGCCAAATGGGGTTTCCTGTAACTCAAGAAACCATCTACAGCACTGGATGGTAACTATATAGACAAATAACAGGATGATCTGGAGCCTGCTATGGTTCCCCTGTTAACTGGGTGGAGGTACAAATGGAGCATCCACCCAGAAACCTAACCTCCACACTAATCCCCATGCCTCACTATGGCAAGGTGCTGTCAGCCACATAGGAACATAAGTTCACTGTATGAGATGGCTCTGCAGGGACTGTGGCTTGCCAGCAGTTGTTGGGTTTGCTCAGTCAGACAGACTGGGACAGTACAACAACAACAACATCATATTCTCCTAAACTTATACACCAAGCCTTGCAGCTGCCATACATCTTCACTTAACAACAGTGGATCATCAGCAAACAACAGTACCAGTACAGGAAGTTTCCAGACTCTACCTTCTCTCACTAAGGACACTCAAACATCCACAGCTCTATCCTGATTTTCTTTTATAAACCCATCCACATATATACTGAACAACCACAGAGACATGATACATCCCTGGCTCAATCCAACATTTAGACTTAAGAACTCATCAGCTCACTTGATGTTGTGCTGTCTGTGTCTTCCTTAGGTGACTCTACACTGAGAGACATGACTAATCGTTTCCTTTAATTCAAGAAACCATTTACAATACTGGATGGTAACCATGACACCAAATAACAGGGTGAAGAAGAGCCTACCATGGTACTCCTATTAACTGAGTGGAGGAACACAAATGTGGCATCCATCCAGGAACCAAACTTCCACATTCTTCCTCATACTTTGTTAAGGTGAGGTGTTGTCCACTGCAAGGGAACATCATTTCACTATACAGGATGCAGGGGCCATTGTTTGCCTACAGTTGATGGGTATACTCAGACAGACAGCTTAGGAGTAACCCTACTTTTACTACTACTACTACTACTACTCTCCACACACACAACAGCCCTAGCACCCTCATACTTACTCCTCACAGCATTCAAAAACTTCTTATATACTCCATATGTTTCTAATGCTTTTCACATTCCTAGTCTATATCGGGTCTACTTTGTCATGTGCTTTCTCCAGATCCAAGAAGACAGCATACAATTTCTTTCCCTTCTCTAGATACATCTCCATTAAACATCTGAAAATGAATATCTGATCTCTGTAACCTCTTCCCTTTGAAAAATCCCTTGTTCTTCTCTAACTAATTCCTTGGTTATTTTCCTAACTTTGTTGGTAAGTACCCTACAATGTATTTTTCCTATCAGACTGAGACAAATACCCCTATGACTGCCACACACTCTCCTTTCCCCTTTACCTTTGCACAGGGGAGAAATTATACCTGACTTCCAAACCCTCCATGAGCCTACCTTCCTCCCAGGTCAGTCTACATAACTTCCATATCCACCTCCCAGGTCAGTCTACATAACTTCCATATTCACCTCCCAGGTCAGTCAACATAACTTCCATATCCACTCTATCATTATTTCTCCCCCATATTTCAACATTTCACCACATACTCCATCAATCTCTAGGGGTTTCCCCATTTTGACTTTCTTCATTGCTTCAGTTACTTCCTATTCTAATGATCTCTATCTCCCTACTCACCTCTCTTTTCCTCTCAGCCATTCTTCAACCACTCGTGCTTCTTTCATTCTCTACACTCAATAATTCCGTAAGTGTTCTCTCCATCTCACTTTTGCTCTCTTCTCCATCGACATTCTGCCATTCTTATCTTTCACCCCAATACTATCTGTGGTAGGTGGGGGCATCCTTCGTTCAGTTACTCAATGCAGTGCTGCCTGCTTCTTTCTTCATGTTTCTCATTCTTTTTCCGTGTTTGTCCTCTCCCTATTTCTTCCAGCCTTCCTGTCACTATTTATTACTTATCATTCCACTTCTGGTGACTCTATACTAACTGATAAACAAAATGGTTTCCTGCACCTCAGGAAACCATTTATAACACTAGGTGGTAACATTATAGCCAAATAATGGGATGACGTGGAGCTTGCCAAGGTGCACCTGTTAATGGGTGCAAATGTGGTGTCTACCCGGAAATCAACCTCCATACTAATCCCTGCACCTCGCTGTGGTGAAGCACTGTCTGTTAACTACCTGGAAACATTTCACTGCACAGGACAGTCCTAAAGATGCGGCTTAATGCCTGCGGTTGATAGGTCTACTTTATCAGACAGACTGGGGTAGTGCAACAACAATATCAACCCCTCTACTATTTCCCTTGTCACAATCTTACTTTTTTCACTTGCATCGAGAACAGTTTCTTCCATTCCCTCCAACTTACACTTAGATTTCTTCCAAACTCCTCATCAACTCTTTTCTCACTCTCTCTAGTTTTTCACCTCCCTCCTATTCTCCCTCTGCATATAACTCTCTTTTCTTTCTCTTAATATCCTCCATTCCTCTACTTCCCATCCAGTCACTGTATGCAGTAACGCCCTCAATTATCTGACATAACAGACCCAAAGGCATATCCAGATATGGGCAACATGCGAATATGGAGCAATATCCTCCTACTTGTATCCATACCCAACCTATACCCAATCTACAACCTATACTCAGCCTATATGTACAGTACCCCTCCTAATTTTGGCAGTGTTCTCCGGCCTCTCAGCCATATCTAGAAATCAAAACACAAAGGAATCATTCGTTTCGTTTTGTTTCGTTTTTTGAAGGCTCCAACATGCTTGCATGCATCGGCCTTGGTCACCTAATGGCGGCTCTCCATGCTTCTCAATCTATGGCAGCCTCCCTGATCAGTCTCTTAACCCTGAGGTCACACTTAATGACCTCGTCCCATGTCTTTCTCGGTCCACCCCAAGCAACCCCACCCCCAACACTAACACTTCTCACCTTCTGCACCCAATCACCATACCCCAACCCCCCCACATGCCCAAACCACCCCAACCCACCTCTCTCCATCACAACACCAATACACTCCAGTCCCATTCCACCGCTCAAACCCCCCCACCACAAACCCAACCCCCCCCGGGCCCCGCATGCAGGGACGCACCGCACATCCACCCAATCATTTTCACCTCTGCACACATGAGCCTGCGAACACCCTCCTCCCCCACTGCCCAGGTTCCACCACCACACAGCACCACACTCCCAACACATACTACACACAAAGACCACCCAGCACATAGAGAAAGACCCCCAATGTCAGGAGAGGCAACAGCTCCCAGAACCCCCTCCAACCACTCCCAACCTCAGCCACAGAGCCAGCCCCAGCCCGACCTCCTGCACATAACACGTCTCCCAAATAATAAAACCCCTCCACGTACTCAAGAGACCCACCTGCAAGCTCAATCCCCACATGCCCGACAACCTCCACCTGCTCTCCCAGACACACCACACACACAAAATCAGCATCATCTCACAGTCCATCTCCAATACCATTACATCTCTTGTGCACCCATTTATCACAAACATTGCACAAGGTGGAATTACTTCCCACGCCCTTATGGCAAATTGCACATGGCCACTCTCCCCCTTCTTTGACTATACTGCCACCAACCCTAGATATCATCACTTTTATTTTATCTGCATTTACCCTTAAGCCCTTGTGCCCCATACCATCTCTCCACTTCCTAAATCTTTCCTTTGCCTCCCTTTCATTTTCTGCAATCAACACCAAATCATCAGCATACAACATCTCCCACAGGAATCCATTTCTGAAGTCACGTGAGAGGGCTTCAAGTACCATGATAAACAACAAGGGACTCAAAACTGACCCCTGATGCACTCCAACATTCACGGAAAACTCATCACTCATATCTCCATTCACTCTTACCTGGATGCGAGCACCCACATACATGCCCATAATCCCCCTAACCAGCCACTCCTCCAACCCAAGCTTTCTCATTGCCCACCTCACCACCTCTCTAGGTGGTGCCAAATCAACAAAAACAAAGTACAGTTCCCTTTTCTTTCCTTTATATTTTTCCTGAGGCTGTCGAACAATGAAAATGGCATTAGTGGTCCTCCTGCCTGGTATAAACCCAACCTGCATCTCATCAATATTCACTCTTTCTCTAATCATACCTTCTAGAACTCTCTCCATTACCTTCACTATCTGATCTAAAGCTTTAAACCTCTATAATTTCCTCTTTCCAAGGCATCACCCTTCCCTTTGTACACATTTACAATTACATTCTCCAGCCAGTCATCTGGGACAACACACTCATATATAATCATATTTATCAGGTCAGTGACTAACCTCAACCCTATATCTCCTGAGGCCTTCAACATTTCAGCAGTCAACCCAGACACACCTGCTGCCTTCCCCACCTGCATCCTGCCTATTGCCACACTCACAGTGGCAGCATCAATCAAAGGCCAAGGGACACACACTGGATCTGCTGGCTCCAAACCTTCCCTGCCCCAGTCAGACTCCTCATTCAAAAACCGGCTATAATGGCTCTCCACACATCTTTAATATCCCCACTGTTCACCACGACCCTTCCTTCATCATTCTTCACACACTGCTCACCTATAATATCCCGATTATTCCTCCTCACCTGATCTGCCACCTTAAATATATTTTTCCTTTCAACATGACTTACGTTATCAAGCAAAAGTCTCTGTGACTCAGACTTTGCCCTGTATACCTCTCTTCTAGCCCTACGCTTGGCAGCCAAGTACAGTGAGTCCTCGGTAAATAAAAACCCAATAAATGACATTTCAATGTTACGAAGCAAATTCCACTATACAAAAGGTATCTGTCTCGATGATACAAAAAGCGACGCGAAAGGAAATACGAAAAATTCAAAATGGGCGCATTGCACAGTGCCGCACTCGCTTGCAGCAAGGCTGTCACAACAATAACAAGACAGTTCACCATCAGGACTTTTTGGTGTCAGGCCAATTCCCCGTCCTTTATTCAGGACTTTTTGGCGTCAGGACGATTCCCCTTCATTTATTCAGGACTTTTCGGCGTCAGGACGATTCCCCGTCATTTATTTACGCATCATTTAATTTAGCAAGTATATAAGTTTTCGAATTATATGAGTTATAAAGCTCAAGGTGGTTTATTCTTTTTATAATAAATGTAAAATATGGCATCAAACAGTTGGTACAGTATTAACGGGAAAAAATGAATTAATCCCTCTACTATCCGGACGTCCACTATCCGGACACCCCCTACTATTCGGACATTGTGGGCTGATGGCTGAAACCCCCAAATTGGGAGAAAAAAAAAACGATTTTTTCCGACCGCGTCAGTTTGAATTTCCCGCCCACGCTAACTAGCTCCCTTCCCACCCAATCCCCCTCCTACTAGTTCTGTCTCAACTCCCATGAACAGTGGATGGCAGTCTGCTTGTTAGTGGTATTTTCGTTCTTGTTTAAATAATCAAAAGTCACAGGGCTAAGGATTAAGTGTAGTTAAACACTGGATTACTGGACATGCTTCAAGAGCAATTATGACCACTGTAAAAACCTTAGAGATGAGGGTAAACAACAATCATGGACTGTAAGTAAACACTGTCAACTGCTAAATATTTTCCATAATCACTTCTAAATCCTCATTCTCTGGTTACATTTTATTTACTTCATGCTTTGTGTCCCATATTTGAGTGCACAGGCTGTGAAAGAGGTGATTTTCTCTTGATTACCATGTCTCTTACATATGTTCACTATCTAGTCAACTGGTGAACATTTTTGCCCCACACACCTCTAAATCATAATTTTTCTGGTTACATTTTATTTACTTCATGCTTTGTGTCCCATATTTGAGTGCATAGGCTGTGAGAAGGTGATTTTCTCAGTAATAATCATGTCTGCCTTACTCACCTCAAAATCATCATTTTTGGGTTAAAATTCAATTAATTCATGCTTTGTGCCAATTATTTATGTGAATGGGGTCTTAATTAAGTGCTATGCATGTCCAGGAGGAAGGTAGGTAGGTGGTTTTCTGATTTAGGTTAGGTTAGGTTAGGGTCAAGAATGACCAGTGCTGTTGGTGAACAGTGAACACCTTTGCCATACCTAACTCTTTTTCTGGTAACAATTTATTTATTTGATGCGTTGTATCCCATATTTTAGTGCATAAGATATGAGAAATGATGATTTTCATAGTGATAGCCACATCCGATACTTACTTACACTAACCTGCCAACTCGTGAACACCCCTGCCTTACTCACCTGAAATTCATCATTTTGGGGTTAAAATTCTATTACTTCATGCTTTGTGCCAATTATTTATGTGAATGGAGTCTTAATTAAGTGCTATGCATGTCCGGGAGGGAGGTAGGTAGGTGGTTTTCTGATTTAGGTTAGGTTAGGTTAGGGTCAAGAATGACTGGTGCTGTTGGTGAACAGTGAACACCTTTGCCATACCTAACTCTTTTTCTGGTAACAGTTTATCTATTTGATGCTTTGTATCCCATATTTTAGTGCATAAGATGTGAGAAATGATGATTTTCATAGTGACTGCCACATCCGATACTTATTTACAGTAAGCTGCCAACTCATGAACATCTATGCCTTACTTACCTCAAAATCATCATTTTTGGGTTAAAATTCAATGAATTCATGCTTTGTGTCCATTATTTAATGCATATGGTGTGAGAAAGGGTGATTTTCATAGTAATTTGCATGTCTGACACTTACTTACACTTTCTGGCAAATTGTGAGCACCTATGCCTTACTCACCTCTAAATCATCATTTTTTGGTTAAAATTCAGTTAATTCATGCTTTGTGTGCATTATTTATGTGAAAGGGGACTTAAATAAGTGCTATGCATGTCCGGTAGGGAGGTAGGTAGGTGTTTTTCTGATTTAGGTTAGGTTAGGTTACGGTCATGAATGACCAGTGCTGGAGCTTCAGGGCCAATATCCGGACAAGACCAATATCCGGACATGACTTTGGCTCTATTATGTCGGATAATGGAGGGAAGTGAAACAGGTGACGTATACCCCGCATGCCATCGTCCAGGCAACTCACCTGTTACCAGTGACCTGGCCAGTAAAGACATGTCATGCCACGGTATGAAACTGAAGGCCAGAGTGATTCCCCAATCGATGACAATGTGAGGAACAAAGTTTACGTAGCGTTAGAGGAAGAAACAGTCAGAAATGATGATCAGGTAATGTCGCCAAAAAAGGTGCGATATGTTGATGTGTTTGGTGAGTGAAACAATGCTTATACTGCCTATATTACTGTGTTGAAACCAATACTCTTGTACTACATATAAATTTGTACCAAATAAATAAATAAGTATTATAAGTGGGTTGGAACAGTTACCCTCCCATAGATCATGTTTTCTCAGGAGCCAAAGCCCATAGAAAACACAGCCATGTGAGGGTATTTTTACCTATAGCAGCATTTTAAAGGTCAGGTGAGCGATTTCTCAATGAATTTTTGATGTTTCTCATAAAAAGCGGAGATTTTAGAAAAAAAAAAAATCTGACGGGATTGGGAGAGGTAACTGGTTAAGAACCTGCTGGGACAGGGCATGTTAACATAAGGCATTGGCCTCAAGTGAACGATCGACATACTCTAAAATTATACGGATAATCTTCATGTTACATCTACATTCTCAGCTAATCAATCAATCTCAACCTACTGCATCCAAAAATTACAATAAAAATTACTGAAGACAGCTATGGGAGACAATAGATTATTATTCAAAGTCAACTACAGTGAGGCAGAAACAAGTTAATTATTGACTACAAGTGCAAATTACAAACTAATATCCAAACCGACACTATTCAATGAACATATACCTTGATAGTTCCCCATGAAATTAGTTATTATAGTATTAATAAATTAACCCTTTCGCGCACGTTACCGCGATTTGCGTTACATGTGGTGTGGTGTGCCAAAGCACAGGACCTCAAATCACGTGAAAACGCGAAAAAAAATAACCAAAAAATAAGTTTTCGGTCGATTTGTGTCAAATTTTGTAGCATTCTAGCAGCCACGTGTCTCTCCCGAGGTAAGACTTTGCCAACACTGCAATGACTCCTATATGCCTGTACATAGTGATAGAATATCAGTGCTCCACTAGCAGCCAGACAGCAGGGTCGTGCTGTGTTGTGTTGTCCCTTTAAATCCGCCATTTTCCCCCTCCCACCCGAGGCTGAAGCCATTATTGAAATGTAATCCCTCCAATATCCGACATAACAGAGCCAAAAGGCATGTCCGGATATTGGTTTTGTCCGGATATTGGTCCTGAAGCTCCAGCACTGGTTTTTCATGACCCTAACCTAACCTAACCTAAATCAGAAAACTACCTTCCTACCTCCCTTGTGGACATGTATAGCACTTATTTAGGTCCCTTTTCACATAAATAATGCATAAATAGCATGAATTTATTTAATTTTAACCAAAAAATGATGATTTAGGGGTGAGTGGGTCATAGGAGCTCAGAACTTGCCAGCATAGTATAAGTAAGTATCGGACATGGAAATCATCTTTTCTCACATTTTATGCACTAAATTATTGGATACAAAGCATCAAATACAGTAAATGATGTTAATTGCTACCAGAAAAATGGTTAGGTTAGGTTAAGTTAGGTTAGATTTGGTTAGGTTAGGTTAGGTTATGACCGGACATGAAATTCACTGCTTCAACCTTTTTCATAGCTGGTGCACTTAATAACCATGCATGAAAGAATTAAATCAAAAGCAGGAAATTATGATTAACACAATGTTAGGTTAGGTTAGGTTAGGACCGGACATGAAATTCACTGCTTCAACCTTTTTTCTAGCTGTTTTACTTAAGAACCATGCATGGAAAAATTAAATAGCAAGCAGGAAATTATGATTAACATTTAGGGTAATTTTTTAACACATGTACAGCATCATGAAAACAGGTTAGGCATGAAAATCTTTATGGTAACCATAGGTTAGGTTAGGACCGGACATGAAATTAACTGCTTCAACATTTTTTTCTAGCTGTTTTACTTAAGAACCATGCATGGAAAAATTAAATAGCAAGCAGGAAATTATGATTAACATTTTCGGTAATTTTTTAACACATGTACAGCATGATGAAAACACGTTAGACATGAAAATCTTTATGGTAACCATAGGTTAGGTTAGGTTAGGTTAGGACCGGACATGAAATTCATTGCTTCAACCTTGTTTCTAGCTGTTTTACTTAAGAACCATGCATGGAAAAATTAAATAGCAAGCAGGAAATTATGATTAACATTTTCGGTAATTTTTTAACACATGTACAGCATGATGAAAACACGTTAGGCATGAAGTTAGGGTACTTACGAACAAAAAGCGGCCGTCCTGATGTAATAACCCACTCTATCATCTCAGACTCTGACAGGAAGACGTTGCACCTGACTCACCTTTCCACTTGAGAATCACCAGCACTTCTCACCAACACTTTCACCAAGGTTTTTTTTTAATAACTGGAATAACACCACTTCACTGCACTGTACACAACAGTAAATTCCCGTGTGGTCTAGTGACGATCCATGGAGCCTTGTGAACTTCTCAGCAGCCGCTTTCAGCTCCGTTCCACATACCAGCTTTCAGCTCCATTCCACATACCAACACACCAGCAGCACGTTGTTGTCGATACAAAATCAACGTGGAGCGGTCGATGTCTGCATACTTAGGAGTAAACATCACCTTCCTCTGCACGTTTCGTCTGGTCTTCGATGTGAAATCAGCCGTGTACTGCTGTAGTTTGTCTCGGGACTTCTTGATATCAAACAAGGTGGAGCGACGGAGGTTGAACTCACGTAAGATGCACCCTGTTGACCAGCCGGCGTCCACCTTGTCCAATATCTGCCTCTTCTTCTCCAGAGTCAGAACCACTCTCTTCCTCTTCTCAGGAGGCGGGGCCATCATCACACACATGATGAAGAAGGTGAAGAGCAGTATCAAGCACTGTAGGAGGTAGGGTATCACCACAAAAGCAATCACTTCGGCAACCATTTTCGGAGTTGTTCACGAGGGAGGAGGGGAGTGGGTAATGGCGACCGATAGTGGCGTCACAAGTGTAAACAGAGGGGATCGGTGCGCGCGGGAAATTCACACTGACACGGTCCCAAAAAATCGAAAATTAATCGATATTTTTTTTTTATTTTCTTTGATTTTGGGGGTTGGGCAGCCCAGAATGTCCGGTTAGTGAGTATGTCTGGTTATTGGACGTCCGGATATTAGAGGGATTACTGTATTGTGACTGTACAGTGTTTCTGACTATAATGTGAAGTGATTGTATCTATTGAACATAGATATATTGTTTGTAAAGCATTGGGGCCTGTTATCAGCCGTTAAGCCTAGAGGCAGAGTCTGGTTTGTTATAGCGGGGTTTCCACTCACCCTGCCTGTAAAATGATGCATTTTACCCTTATAGTGAAGCCATTACTTATATCTGTGAAACATATAGTGCCTGGATTAGTGAAATAACTGACCTACCATAGCAGGCATTATGTTATGCCATAGAGATACATAGACATGTGCTTTAGTTGCTCAGGGAACAGGCAGTCTCTTACGCCATACAGTAGGGAAGGGAATAACAGAAAAGGCTCGGATGGAATCATGTGACAGTGTTTTATATTGTATATGGTTCAGCGTGAAATATACATTTAAAACAGTGCAGCGAGTGTTCACCGAGAAATATTACGTGCATTGACTGACAGCGGAAAGTTACGTAATGATCAGAGACAAGAAAATACGCCACACAGCGACACATATATGATATTACAGTAAACCCTTCATAAGCCGAACTTTTAGAAGCTGGAATCTTCAGTTAGCCGAACTCAGGCTGAGATCACGTATGAAAGTAGGCCGAAAATGCGGAGGTAGGGGGAGAAATGGCGCCAAGCGAACGTTTGGCGCCAGTCTGCTGCTTACCATCGGAGATAGTAGTTGCACCATTTTTACTGTCATCTAGTCCTGAGGAGCGCTCTCTTTTTTCCTTCTGCCTTGCCATGGAAGGTTCAAAGCGTAAAAGAAGTGATGCTGGGACCTCTAGTCATAAGGGAATGAAGCTAAAGACATTACCGATCTCAGAAAAGATGAAAATACTTGACCGAATCGAGAGTGGCAGTTCGATGCAGATGGTATGTGAAGAATTTCAGATAAAGAAGACTACTTTCTACGATATCAGGAAGGCCAAGGATAAAATTTGTGAATATGCCAGGAGCATGGAAAATATCAAGGATGAAAAATGTCCTAAGAAAAGAATGATACTCTCCAAATTTGAAGATTTGGATAAGGCAGTATTCAAGTGGTACAAACAGCAGCGGTCGGCAGGAGTTGGCGTTAGGGGGATAGACATTCAAAGTGCAGCTTCACGCCTAGCAACACATCTTGGAATAAGTGATTTCAAGGCTAGTGGAGGTTGGCTGTTTCATTTCCAGTCTCGTCATAGCATCAGTAACCGTAAAATAGTGGGAGAAAGTATAAGTGCAGATTCAAGCAGTGTTGATCCATTTCGAAGGAAATTTGTGAATTTTGTGAAAGAATCTGGTTTGCTCTTAAGCCAGATTTACAATGCAGATGAAACCGGTTTGTTCTGGCGAGCACCACCCTCGAATACTCTGGCATCCAAGGTTGACGGCAGCACACCTGGCCGTAAAGTTTCCAAAGACAGAATTTCTGTACTTTTCTGTGCAAATGGAGATGGCACTCACCGTTTAAAGCCAATGGTTGTTGGTAAAGCAATGAAGCCTAAGTGCCTTAAGAATGCTATGAATAAATTACCTGTTCATTACACTGAAAATAAAACTGCATGGTTCACGCAAGATTTAATCTCCAAGTGGTTCCACCAGCATGCATGTCAGGAGATTTACCGTGATCAGACTGAAAGGCAGAAAATCCCACAAGTCGATGTAAAGGCAGTTATTTTATTGGACAATGCACCTTCACATCCTAGTGCCACTGATCTCTGCTCAAAGGATGGTAGGATTAAAGTAATGTTCATACCACCTACTACTACATCGCTAATTCAGCCTTTGGATAAGGGCATCACTGAATGCTGCAAGCGACATTACTGCAGGAAATTGATGCAAGACTGTTTTGAAGTGTTGGAGACGGAGGAGGATGCAGAGGAGGGCAGATGTGGAGTGCGCACACTGGAAAAATTGAAAAATTATAATCTTCGTAATGCAATTTTCAACCTTCATGATGCTTGGCCAATGGTTGGAAGAAATTATTGGAGAATACAGATATTGTGAATGATTTCACTGGTTTTGAAGTCTCAGATTATCTTGAAGTTATGCAAAAAGTCAGTGACAAGAATGTTAATGAAGAAGATGTCATCCAGTGGCTTGAAATGGATGCAGATGATCCAGGATATCATTACCACACAGAAAAAGAAATTGCTGAATCCATGGCTGGGAAGAAAGATGACGCTGATGATGATGATGATGACGAGGAAGAGAACACTGATGTTGGACGCAAGATTCCATACAAATTATCCCAAGTTCGTGAAGCAATGGATGTTGTCATATCTTGGCTGGATTATGTTGATGATGATGAAGCACAAAATTTTTATACACATGTAAGGGATTTGCGAAGCTTGGTTATTCGTCGCCAGTATTCGAAGCAGAAACAGGTGAAAATTCATGACTTCTTTAAGCCTATGCCAAGACGTCGGCCTCTCCCACCCCTTGATTCCAGCAGTGATTCTGCTTCTTCAGATCCTCAGATAGCCAGCACTTCAAGCAGTGTTGGCACAGAAACCGAGTAGTGTCGGTGTGTGTGTTTATGAAAAATGTAATTTGACTAAATGAAAAAAAAAATAGTGTGCGTTTGACTTAGTGTTACGTGATCATGATTAAAGTTTAGTACTTTTATTACTGCAAGTGTTACACTGCAGTCTATTATAGTGATTACATTTAAGTTTATTAGTGACTTAATTAGTTCTTAATGTTCAGTGAAATAAATACTGGGTACTGTTATGTTAAATTGTGAACTCAGCCACATTCACCACCTCCGTTTCCAACACAAGCTGCTGATGGACCTGTAGTGTCTCAAACGAGGGGTAGATTAGGTGCACTGAATTGTTTCTTTTTTGTCTTTCTTTATTCATTTATACACTGTATATGCTTCTTTACTTTAGTGTTGAAAAGACAAGTAATAAGTATTATTTTTGCAATTTGGGGGGTGAAAATCCATCTCCAACACACGCTGCATACGGGTCTGACTGCCTCTGTGAATTATTTTCTACCAATTAAATGTATATTAAATGCACTAAATTGTTTTTTGTCATAACTTATTTATTTATATATGCTTCTTTAATGTAGTGTTGAAAGGACAAGTAATAGGTACTGTCTTAGCAATTTTGGGGGGTGAAAATTCGGTAATTTAGCAATTTTGGGGGGTGAAAATTCGGTAAGTCGGAAAATTCGGTAATTCGAACCAGGGTAGAGCCCCATATAGTTTGGCTTATGAAGGGTTTACTGTATATATGTATGTCGTGCAGCAAATGTTCATGGAGAAATCTATTGTGTGCATCGCATATGTTAGGCAAACGTGGTGCAAGGAACAGAGAATACACCACACACACACACATACACACACACATGCATAAACACACACACACACACACACACACACACACACACACACACACACACACACACACACACACACACACACTCACTCACACATCCATGCACACACACACAACTCACACACTACCTAACTCATCTTCAACTCCTTCAAGTTCCTGCCAGCAGCTCAACACCTCTGGAGCAAGTGAGTATCCATATTTTCTTGATTTGTACATTGACCTGTTTCTACATTTCTATATTTTTTCACAAATAAGTATTGTTTTTTCCCGTGAATGTTGGTGTGCATCAGGGGTCAGTTTTGAGTCCCTTGTTGTTTATCGTGGTGCTTGAAGCCCTCTCACGTGACTCCAGAGATGGACTCCCATGGGAGATGTTGTATGCTGATGATTTGGTGTTGATTGCTGAGAATGAAGGGGAGGCTGAGGAAAGATTTAAGAAGTGGAGAGATGGTATGGGGCACAAGGGCTTAAGGGTAGATGCAGATAAAACAAAAGTGATGATATCTGGGGTTGGTGGCAGTACAATCAGAGGAGAGGGAGAGTGGCCATGTGCAGTTTGCCACATGGGTGTGGGAAGTAATTCCATCTTGTGCAGTGTTTGTGATTAGTGGGTGCACAAGAGATGTAGTGGTATTAGAGGTAGACTGCGAGATAATGCTGATTTCATGTGTGCGGTGTGTCGGGGAGAGCAGGTGGAGATTGTTAGGCGTGAGAGGGTTGAACTTGCAGGTGAGTCTCTTGAGTGTGTGGAGGAGTTTTGTTATTTGGGAGACATGTTATGTGCCGGAGGTGGGGCTGGAGTTAGCTCGGTTGCTAGAGTGAGAAGTGGTTGGAAGAAGTTCAGGGAGCTGTTGCCTCTCCTGACATTGAGAGGACTCTCCTTACGTGCTAAGGGGTCTTTGTATGCAGCATGTGTTAGGAGTGTGATGCTGTATGGTAGTGAGACCTGGGCAGTAAAGGAAGAAGATATTCGCAGGTTTAAACGTACAGAAATGACAATGATTAGGTGGATGTGCAGTGCGTCCCTGCGTGCAAGGCCTGGGGGGGCTGGGTTTACGATAGAAGAGTTGAGAGGTAGGATGGGACTGGAGTGTATTGGTGTTGTGATGAGGAGAGGTAGGCTGAGGTGGTTTGGACATGTGGAGAGGATGGGGGA